>VURO01049349.1:35181-65764 GCA_015108175.1 Pelvicachromis taeniatus | reverse complement strand
AGGCAGAGTACATGTTCACGGAGGTAAAAGGCAAACCTGTTTGTCTTCTGTGTGGAGAAAGTGTGGCTGTAATGAAAGAATATAATCTAAGAAGGCACTATGAAACGTCTAAGAAACACAAAGACAAGAATATGGACACGGAACAAAGGCTACAGAAGGTGAAAGAATTAAAACGAGGTCCCGGCAGGCTCAAGAAAAAATATTGTATTATTCATTTAATCATTAAATAATATACAGTACACTGTATTAGGTCTTGGTTCAATAGGTTATTTGCAATCATTTTAATATGTTTTATTAAACATTGAACCAGTCCGGCCCTCAGCTTGTAGCAAATTTGTTCTTTTGGCCCTCTGATGTATTTGACTTTGACATCCCTGCTCTATGTGCTCTTGCTTGCACTGCTATTGGCTTGCCCACATAACAAACACAGCTAAAACTTGTTTAAGCACTGAGCAATAAAATACTACTTGTCACTTTTGTAACATTCACACTGTTTCCACATTCCAAACACTCAAACACAACAAGAAGGGTCATGTAGGAACTGCAGAAGCAAGAGCACCCTGAATAGGTACCAGCCTGTTACAGTGCTAATGCAGAAAGAGAGACAACCACACACTAACAAACCTACAGTCAATTTAGAACCACCAGTTAATTAGCCTAATGAGCAGGTCTTTAGACTGTAGTGGAAAACTGGAGGACTAGAAGGTCTGAACTGTTGTGAGGCGACAGTGCTAATGACTGTATCATACCTCCAGAAAAACTGAAAGACGTTCACATTAAAAAGTTTCCATATTAATTTATTCAAGACCAATTAACTGATTAATTAATCTGCTATCACTGCAAAGTAATATTAGCTGCACAAATCATTACTTGTGCTCACTTTCTACCAGAACTAGAGGCAGATCAAAGGTTTAATTTTGGCAAGACCAACTTTTACTTTTAACCTGGGAAAATTTACCGCAGACTTTCTATATTCTCATCTCTGAACATCCAAAAGATAGATATACATAAATAGACAAATAAACACACTCAATCAGCAGAGTATCACTCAAGGGGGAAGTGGATGCTTTTCTCTCACGCAGCTGTGAAGCATATGTTTGCTCTGTACATGAAAATGTGTTCTGAAACATGCCAACCTGACTTCAACACAGGCTGAGAGGGATGAACTGTTTCCCTCAATACCTCACACATGCAGGTTCACAAACACAAACACTCACTGGGGGGATGCAGCAGGCCATAGACTAGATCAGAGTTCTCTTTGTAGCGCAGACACTGCTGGCTGTTGTTTGCTGGGATGCGTACGTCAGCACGGACACAGGCCTCCAACTCTGGGCTCAGAGGTTGCACTCTGGTCTGAGAGAGAGTAACAGGAAGAGAGAGAGGATCAGTCAGTGTTGACAGTAAAAGTGGGAGTCCAGACTAAAACGGAGAGTGTTGTGTAAGATCGCTTGGCTTGGGTTTTGCTCTCCATGTCTATATGGGTCAGCAAGGGCATTGCGTTGATTCTGTGTGCACAGCTCCCAAACCATCCCCCCCCTCAAAAACCAATGAATCACTTCACTCCTCTGTCACAGAGGGGAAAAAAAAAGACACATTCGTTTCCTCTTAAATTCTTGGTAGCGCCATGCGTTATATAATTTTGGAAGCAGTTATGAAGAACATATATATAATTCCAGAGCACAGAGTGCTAAGTAGAAACAATGAAAGATGACATTTCTGGGTGTTTCCAAAAAAAGATAAAACTGACATTTCCCAGAAAAAAGAGCAGCTTTGAAACATCCATCCTCTTCCACTTCTTCAATTTAGGGTTGCAGGGTTGGAGCCTATCCCAGCTGTCATAGGGCGAGACGCAAAGAACAAGGTACACTCTGGACAGGTCGCCAGAGAGTCAGACAACCATTTGCACTCACATCTGCATGTCTTTGGACTGTGGGAGGAAGCTGGAGTACCCAGAGAGAACCCACCAAACACGGGGAGAACATGCAAACTCCACACAAACTCAGGACCTTCTTGCTGTAAGGCAACAGTGCTAATGACTGCTCCACTGTGCTGCCCCGCTTTGAGACATATACAGTTTACAACATGTCTACATAAAGATGCACTTTTGTGTTTTTAAACAGCATGCAAAAAATCTTGGCAATCCCCCAAAGTGGTTTGGCCTAGCCCAAAAGACAAATCAGCACGACTTCAGTGAAAATATTTTCTATTTCTTAAGAAAGCAGCTCATATAAGCTCTAAGAATTCTTTGGTTAAATGTTAATGTTTAGAGAGAAAATTGGCAATAAGTCAATCAAATCAAAGAGACAGAAAGGACTAAACTGTGGAGATGTTTTAGACAGACGATGGTGTCGGTAAATCGTTAAATCTGTAGTTTTTCACTGGTAAATGTTATAGTGGAGCTGTAGTTTTACTCTTTACTGAGATTAAAATAACATATAGTGTCAGTGTCACCAACAGCTTGCAGGTTACAACATACACAATATACAATATATAAAAAGGGTTTTTTTCCCCCCAAAAGGCAGATGAAAGGAATTTTAAATTAGATCTTGCATTAGGCTAGAGGCTAGGGCCACAGATGTGAAATTATGAACTTGTCTATCTATTTTAAATGAATAGCAAATTAAAATAGCATGTAAAACCATTTTTTTACTCTTTACTTTTTTTAATATTATTCCTCTCTTTCATAAAATACTAAACAATACGACTCTTTCCAGGAAACATCTTGGAAGATATCTCAGTCACATTGTCCATTTTTTTTTATAGTCACCAAACTAGCTCCTATCTAGCTTTTCATGGAAATGTTTAGCTTTGACAAGCTGGAAACTAAAGTTCTGTGTAGGTTTACAAGTGTGATGAAGATAATAGTGCTCAGTCACAAACAATCCGAAGTATCAGGGAAAAAATACAGATGGTACAGTAAGATTCTCTGTTTTACTTCTATTGTTTAAATAGAGCTTCAGTGGATACATCCTCTCTTGCACCATCATTCAGACAGTACAGTAATAGTATAAAGTCTCCCGGGAATGCATCACTCTGCCTGAGATCATAATTTACACTTTGCCACATAGTGACAAAGACACGGAAGGCTTGAGCCAACATGAGCCGAGAAGATGAGTAACAGCTGCTCAGAAAAGGGATTCAGATACTAAACAACTCTGTGCAATCTGCTGCCAAACCGTAACCACAGAAGAAATATAGCCAGGACGACTCAACTCTACAGGCTATGTTTAGAGATAAAAGCTCCAGCCAGTGGACTCACCAGAGGCTGAATGGTATAGGACACCCAGAGGGGCATGAGCCGGTCTTTGCTGTATCCGCTGAGGTAGTTTAAGTGGTACAGCAGACAAAATGTGGCACCTGGTTGGATGACTCGAGGGATGCCAAAAGGTTCGTGGAGGCGACGCAAGCTGGGTAAAAGACCTGAAGGGAAAATGTGTAATGTATATCAGACAGAAGTATCTCTAAAACCATCACATGTGCAAAGAAAAGTGAAACGATTCTCACTTGAAGTTGATGCCACGAGATTTCTGTTCATTTGTTCCACCTGAAACGAAATTTACACATCTTGTTAGCATGATTGTGTTAGAAATGGCTAACAAAATGTAACTATGTTTTCAGTATATAAATGTCTGATGTCAATGCATTTTTTAAAGTTCATTTTTAAACTTTATTATACACAACTGTACATATCCCAGCTTCTCTAGTTTGAGAGTAGGATAGTAGTACTTCTATTACTCCATGTACTTCACTACATGTTAATCAACTTCATCAGAACAGACCAAGTGGTAACCACTGCCACTGACTAAAAAAACATAAATCCAGCACACACCAGAGGTCTGTATTATGAAGCAGGATTTTATAGTTTAGTGAGGTAAATTCAACCAACATCTACACACCAATCAGTACACTGGAAAATACAGCGTCCATTGCTGGAAAAGTCTAGAATTAGGAAGGTCTTCTCTGATGACCTTCAATCATGATTATTATCATTCCTGCTTTTTTCCATTTTGCTGCAAGCAGGTTTAAAACAATTCTATTGCCCTACCAGCTGTTATATAGCGATATAATCCAAACACAGGGCTTCATTTAGCACAGTCAAGGCTGCCATTGAAAGAATAGGGGTAAAACACATCAAACAACATTGCATGTTAACTTCATGGAACATGCAACTGCATTTACAGTCAGATCCCCGTACTCTGCTGTGTTCTGTCCTGGAGAATTCTCATTTTTTGTTGTGCACACAAAGAATGATTAAGTAAAGCACCAAATATAACCACCTAAAAGTCAAAAGCAATGCCACTTTGGATAGAAACTAGTCCCAAAATAAGCCTGAAGGTGTGTTACATGACCTTGTGATGTAGGAGTGATGAGCTGTTCTGTTTATTTATGAAACGCTTTGAAATTATGACTCTAGCTAAAAGCCCACATGTCCCAGTTATTTACCACCACAAAGCACTCATCAGCTGAAAAACTGGAGAAGAGTCTCAAATCTAACCCATGTATATGTATTTAACTGCACACAACTATGATCTGTAAAAAGAGAATTACACTAATATTTTTATATATACAGGAAGCTCTTGTATTTTATTAATGTGCCCATAACTAAAACATCTTTAAACTTGCATTTGAGTTACAACTTAATATGCACATTTGTGAAGCTTAGTTGTCATTTATAACTGTGTAATACAGACCAATATGCAATAGGTATATATGTTGTTTTGAGCTAAAACTTAATGCTAGCATATAAATATACCCCTAGAAAAATCTTTTAAAAACATAGAGGTCTGGCAAGTATATCTTTGTATAGTTTAGTGAGAATTTACTGACAGGAATTCCATCAATTTAAGAAGAATTATTTCATATAAAAATACATTTTAGACTAATTTAACTTGACCAGGCAGTGGTCTATTGCTATCACGTCAAAGAAAATTTTGTGTCCATCTATCTAGTAGGTTGACAATAATCTTAAGGTCGTTAAACCGATTAGAAAACATCCAGTGGGTCCAATAATTGCCTTAAAAAAATTCACACCATTTCACTCTAGTTGTAAATATATTTCATTCTGGACTAAAGAATAGGACTGACATTTGCACCCAAAGGCCAAAAATAAATCTGGTTAGTACATACCATTTCTGTGGTTTGGGATTCACAAGTGCACTGCAGGTTGTCAGAGGGGAAGAGGTCATTAGAGTCACAGTGGATGTCATGGGAGAGCTGCGCTGGGAGAACTGGCTGATGGACGGGGTGCTTCAGGAGGTGGTTCAGACTACCGTGAGTCCCGTTGTTTGGAGCAGGACGAATGCCAAGAAGATCTGTTTGATAAATTGAGAATAAAATGATTAAAAAAAATAGAACACATCACATAAGACAACATGTCAGTGTATTTGAAATTAAGAGAGTCAAAGTTTCAAGAACACCAAATCTTTACCAGTACAGAAATGTACGTTTGTTTTAAAGACAGTGAACCTTTTTAATCAGTTTATTATAAGTGTTACAAAAAAATACACAATACACAAAGTGCTAGAAAATCTGCCTAAATTCTATTTTTTTAAGTGACACTGCCTGAATTAATGGAAGATGAACAAACAGCCTTACTGTGCTTTATTCTACTGTGACCCACAGCACCAGTACTGTAGCTGTCATACACCATATGGTTGTGTGTTCTGTTTGATTCTGACTTGGTGTACTGAAATAACCGGGTTACTCTCTCTTTTCCTCAGTCTGCTGGATGTGGTTTCCTTTTTTCTAGCACTTCTTTATTTTGGAAGCAAAACACAGAAACTGAAACTCAGTGCAGACGAAGCACACCTGTTTCCTCTTCTCAACTGTGTTAACTTATCTTTTAAAAATACACAGCTGTTTTTATCAATTTGATGAATTATGGGGTTAGTAAACTATGTTAGGCAAAGTAATAAAAATGTAATCTGATGACTTCTTGTAGACTTGCTGACTTAACTGTGTCTTGTGGACATGATTCATATAATGAAGCGATGAAAACTAATTATGTCATTGCAGAAATAGTTACACATTCAGCAAATGCCCTGAGATCAAGCTATTGCTACTAGTGTCATATTTATCTGTTAAATATGTAGCTGCAGTATGCCAGAAAATGGCTGGACTGGCTCTCTTCAAAATTAGCCTACAAGCATGTTTAAAAGCTTACTGATTGAAACATATCTCCTGTAGTTTAAGACTATGGTATCAATTTAGAAGGTTTGTGGGGTGGACTAGTTGTCAGCTTTGATCAGTAATTCTTGTAGTCTCCTCAGCTCACCTGGCAACCTCAAAGGGCTAACAAAAATTCAGGGTACGAGAGTAAATGGATGTTCTCATTT
Source organism: Pelvicachromis taeniatus (assembly GCA_015108175.1). Classification (NCBI taxonomy): domain Eukaryota; kingdom Metazoa; phylum Chordata; class Actinopteri; order Cichliformes; family Cichlidae; genus Pelvicachromis; species Pelvicachromis taeniatus. The sequence continues at coordinate 59,429 of VURO01049349.1, read as the reverse complement.
AGCTCTCAGCATGAAAGTCAATGAGTGAATATCCCAAAATGTCTAACCGAATAAAGAAAAAATATTAAGCTTCATTACAGGACAGGAGTATAATGTGCGGACTGAGCCGTGTGCAGGAACAAAATGACTTACCACACATGAGGTTATATAATTCAATGTTTTCAAAAGTTGGCACAACTGTGCTGTGTTTAAATGCTGGTCCGTAGCCAATGAAGATTGCCTGATGGAAACAAACAAACAACAAAAAAAAAGTAAGACTTTCATCAATTTCTCTGCAGCCTTTAAAATAAACAACTGTGTACATTAAACTATATGATCTACAGTTTGACAGTTTATCAACTTGAAACATACATTTAAATTGTTTTTGTACACAAAAAGAAATCACTGAATGCTTTAATTAGATGATGCATAAATATTTGAAAGGAACTAAAACAGTAAAATGACCTTATATAACCTCAGAAGTGAAGGGTTTCAATTCTAGGAAAGGGTGGATTCAGAGATATTTGCTTGTGATCTATTTCAAGCACAGTTTGCAACTTTCCCTAGCTGTGTGCAGGCAGGCTGGCAACCACTTACACAAAACTTGACTTTTCTTGACTCTCAGACCCTTTTTTTTTTTTTTAGATCAGTCAGCAGTCTTGTAAGCTAATTATACTGAGTCAAATTCCAGTGTAAACCACAGCCGGAAGCATACACAGAAATGCCATGAAGACTGACATTAAGGTGGCAGACAGCAACACCTTTTTCAAATTAAAACAAACTCAGTCAAAAGTGTGTAGGTGGAGAGAAATCGTCCACACAAAATGTAATTACTGTACTTCAGCCCAGGTCTAGACATACCCTAACGCATATGTTTCCTTTACATTTGTTTCACTACAAGTACAAGCCTAAGTCCAAAATATGTGAGAAAACATGCACTATTTTCCCAAAAAGTTCATTTTGAATTTGATGGCAACAACACCTCTAAAAGCTGTGACATGCCATGTTTACCGCTGTGTGGCATCTGCTCTTCGTCTAACGACAGTTCATAAACATGTGGAAACTGAGGACACCAGCTGCTGGACTTTGGGGAGAGGAACATTGTCCCATTCTTGACTGATACAGATTTCTAGCTGCTCAACAGTCCTGGTTCTTCCTTGTAATATTTTTGTTCCATGATGTACCCAAGTTGTTTTTAACCGATGACGTTGTGGACTACAGAGAGATCAGTTCAGACGCCAGAGTTTTTTTTAAAGCTCATTTATTAAATCATTATATTGTGCTTTATTCTGTAATAGCTGTGGTATGTAATTTAGAATAGTCTTTCTGAAATATAGAAGGCCTTTCTTGAAAAAGATGTCATCGGGATGAGAGCAGATGTTGGTCTAAAACATTTCAGCACTGATGGTGCCTTTCTAGATGTACAAGCTTTGGACTAAGCACAAATAGCAAGCTGAATGGTCCATCTTCAAAGATGACAGTGCTTTAAACCAGTCTTCTGTTCAGAAATCTGTCTATAAGCATATTTAAACCTCACTGATTAAAATAACATATCCTGTTTTTTTAATTCCATAAACAAACTATTGTATAAAGATCACATTGGATTAATTCTCAGCTGTGATCAGTATATGTAGTGACAAAAGCTTGAACATTATTCACAAAAGAAATCCAGAACAAATCTAATATTTTTTAAATCTCCTGTGTGAGCAAACAGCAGTACAAAAAAAGGCTATAACAACATTGTTGATTTTTTCTGAGACGTCTGATAACAAATTCTGACAAGCATGACGTGATTATCCAAACATGCGTGTCAAAACATCGCAAGATATATCAGAGGTATTATACGATGATTAAAATGGGAAAACCCACTGTTACAAAGACGTCTCTGACACAACTCTTTCAGTGTATTGTGGCCAAGTGATCTTACAAAGTGATCTGACTGCTGCTATTAACACTGATCGTTCACAGACAAAACATTATCAGTATATATGATGTTTTTGGTACAGCACCCTCTTTGTGACCATTTTTACCCAGTGATTCTTGTTAAAAGCCTGAACCAATGAGAGAGAATGAGATGAAAAAAAAGAGTTAACGCACGCACTCACGCACGCACGCACGCACGCACGCACAGAGCTTTTAATTCCTCTGACCTGCATGTTGGTGAAGAGGTTATCAGAGCCATGGAATCCACCGGTGCAATACTTGATATCATTGTGTGCACTGAGGAGGAAAAAAAAATTATCTGAGGGAAAAACACAGAACAAAATAAACACTGGAAGTCACTAAAATACTTCACTTTTAGGTGTAACTGTGTATTGTGTTTGCCAATTCAATCAGTTTAACAGTTAAGCCTACAGTATTTTTGGATGATCGCATGAATGACATTCAAGGAAGCATCTGCACAGCTGCTTGCCATAACATGGAGTATACAGTATACGTGATCCTATCAGTAATTACTATATAAATCAACATCTGCGTTTTCTGAGCAACATGTGAATCTGCATATCTGGAAATAAAAAGAATTTCCCACGATACAAACTCAGATAATCAACGTAAGACTTGCTACAACTTGTCCAACTGTTAGCAGAGTCTGCAACTAAACACAATCAAAACTTTTCTCTCTTTGTTTTTTATTCCTATTTGGTTGTACATAACTTGTCAGCTATCCTTCCCCGGCCAATTTGTTAAATGGAACCAGCATTAACTACCAAATCTGAAATGTGGTTATCTCAAAGCAGCAGGCTACTGCAGAATAAGTCATGTGCTTTCATGCCCTGCCAGAAGGGTCGGTTGTTTTTTTTTGTACATTGCAATAGCGTCAGCAAAAACAAAGATATATATGTCAGCTTGTTTAGACTAAATGTCTTATGATTCTATGCTCTGCTGACTGAAAAGTTATAAACAATAAACAAACATTCTGTTTAGAAGATAATACAATAATAATACGGGTCAAAACATTACACCTACATATTGATGCTGCATGTAGGCCAATATACACAAAGGTAGTTCAGAGATGTTTAGCATTAGAATTTAGCACTAAACTATGCCTTTATTAGGACTAATAAAAGGTTTTCATGCAGCCCGACCTGACAAACTAACACAGTAAACATTAAAGAGAGTATCACTGATTGTTTACTTACAGTGCTGCTTGCCAGCCTGACTTCATATAGAGGTGACCCCTCTCTATGCGGATGTTTTTAGCAAAGTGCATTCTTTTGGGAAGGTTTTCTTTGAGGTACGGCCTCATTGGCTGGTCAATGGTCCTGCACTTCAAAATGGACACAGACAAGGAGAATCAACACACAACAGAGAGAGAATAGGACTGTTTGACTTTCCAAGCAAGCAGATAATCTTTCATTCTTCTTATGAATACAAGAGTCCGATCTGGAATATTTCGCATACCGACAAGTTCTTCACCAGGCCCTCATAGTCAACTGAAAAAATGAGCACAGTACCAAGTCAGGCATGCTAATCTCTTACAAAGTGGCACAGAGCGATGATATAAATCTGGGAACAAGGAAATTCTGGTGCTTTTAAACAGGAACTCACAGGAAGAGTAATCCTGCGGGAGGCGATTTGGTCTGATGCGAGCAGCTGGACCTTGGATTACAGTGAAACCAGAGGTATCTTTCTGGAAATCTGACACATATGATGCCCTTTCACATGAAGCACTCTCCATGCCTGTTGAAAAGACATCATTTAACTAGGTTGTCTACAGCAGGGCAACAAATGACACAGAGAAAGGCACCAGAAGAAGTTCTTAAACAAAACCTTATAATGTTTAAAAACTGTTTAATTTGTATAAAAACTACAAAAGTTTTTAATTCTTCTGAAATACAAAGTTTAAAGCTTTCCTCAATAACTAGATTTGTCATCAGATTTTCCATAAATGGTGAAGATTTGTGGCATTTGTAAAGCTATAAGTACTTTTCATTTCATTTCTAAGGGATTCACAGACCTTAAGTTTGCAGCACATGCAGGATGTGACTGTGTGTGTTGGCAATGTTTTTGGGTGTGACATGAGCGCTCCAGCTAATCTCTTGTTTTTTGCCTTGTCAAGCTAGAGACTATCAAATACTGAAGTTAAAAGTAACATCTTCTCTTGTAAATGACATGAAGCTAAACCTTTAATGAAGACCAAAATCTGTTCATGAATTTTAGAAAATTTACTTCTGCTCTTGGAAGTAATGTCTTAGATGAGGATATCTGGGCATCGCCCTGAACCGCATCCACTCCAACACACTGATCTTGAGTGTGTAATTACAGGGCTAAACATCTGGTCTCCAGCTATCCAAAGAAACCTCTTTCTCTAATACTGAGAGCATTTTACTTAGTTCTCATGCACATGACTTCTTTATTCAGCTCCTCAGTGGCAGCGGTCTCCATTCTTACCTACAGCAGGTACACTAACTCAGCCAAGTCAAAGATCTGAAACTGACACCAAGACTCAAAGTAATTTCACTTTGAACTGCCAACAAATTAAAATGATTTCCATGTCTTCTTTATTAGGGTGTCTAACAGTAACATTTAATATTTAAAGGTATCCAGTTTAAAGTTTCAGAGCTCTAATGTGCAGCTGTCACCTTAGAAATGAACAGGAGCACTGAGAATGCTCTCAGCGATTTGCAGAAATGTTGCATTTTTGCTATATTTCAGTCTCCATGTTATCATCATCAGGTGATGACGTCACTTATAAGAAGCACACATAGGGAGGAAGAGTCATATGGAATGTGAAATGCCAATTTTGTGTGAGCTAATGGAAAGAAAGCCTGGCTTTCTTTTTAAAATTCATTTGCAATATGCAGCTCTGTTCCTTAAAAATGCTAAAAAAAAATATGTCTATTTGTATTTAAGTTAACACTTCAGTGAATCAATTGTTTTCACTATTTCCATCAGAAACTAAGCCATCTGGTAGCTTTGATAAGATAATGTTTCTTTTCTTTTAAAGTGTATTTTAATTTCAGTAAACCGGTAAATTCATTTTCTGTCTCAGTCATCCCATGTAAACTGTATCCCAGCTGTGGAGAATTGTTATTTATCTCACCGTGGTCAGATGCGACTATTATGTTGACACAATTGTGCAGGTTTTTTGCTTTTAGGCCATCCATCAGCATGCCCAAAATCCTGTCCACATTTTCCAAGGCCCAGACGACCTAAATAAATAACAGAAGTTCAACTTCTAACAGAGCAAAAATATTACCATGACTGGAAAACAACACTAAGAATCACCGTGCTTTTCCCATACAAACGCCCCATTAACAACCCAGCTCAATTAACTATAAACAGATTTGTTACCATAAGAGACAATCTTGACTATTTGAAAGGGTTTGACTTAATACTTTCAGCGGAAGAAAATTACTATAAATAAATGAAAAACTGATTTGCAGTGCTTGTTTGGTCCTGGGTTGTGCGTGGAGCAGTAAGCAGAGCAGACTAGACCTCCCTTTCACCAGCCACCACTTCCATCTCTCCAGAGGTGCTAAAAAGGTCTTCAGCTGAGAGAGTCATAATAACTCCACAGCATCCTGATTTTATCCCAAGGGCCTACACCCCAAACACACCACACTTAAAAGGCATCAAGGAGTCATTCAGGACAGATGCCAGAATGAGGTAGTTGGTCAGCTAGCAACTTAGCTTCTCTTTTAAACTCTTGAACAAGACAAGACATACAGTTGCAAAAAAACCCCACAAAACAATCATCGACCTGCATCACTGAGTGTGCTGGTGTTGAGCACACTCACTAACACCATTTTGCTCAAACAGTTTGTTATGGACAAACGCCCTTTAGTGCAGATTTCCTCCCAAAACATCGATTGCTCACATCGACATTGAGTTCCCTCAGTTGAGGAACAGTCTTCAGATGGTGCCCTCCATTCTGAGCTTGGCCAGATTCTTGCTGACTTCTGTATATGTTATATACATATATTTATTCTTTTATATTCTTATTCTTATATTTTTGCTTTGTTACCAGGAACATATTAACGGAAACCCCAGGCATACATTATACAACTGAGTGAACCTGTGATTATAAAGCATGCTCAATCAGCTGATGAACACCGTCAGCACACAAATTTTCCACACAGAGCTTTCCTCTAATGATGTTCTCTTCTTTTACTTAGTTATTCTTTTAGGTAATCAATAACCAGCTTATTTGTTTCTTATATTTTGCACACCACTGTTGCTTGTGAAGCTTCACACAAAAATTTCACTGACATGTGCTGTACCAGTGTACCAGTAATGTGATGTGACAATAAAAGTGATTCGATTTTGATTCCATGGGTACAATGTGGTAAAATCTGTTTATCCTAGTTAAAGCAGTTAAACACTTTTTTTCTTCTTTATTTTGCTTAATTTGTCCCTCACAAGGACCAATTTACACTACCATATTAACGGAAACCCCAGGCATACATTATATAACTGAGTGAACTCGTGATTATAAAGCATGCTCAATCAGCTGATGAACACCGTCAGCACACAAATTTTCCACACAGAGCTTTCCTCTAATGATGTTCTCTTCTTTTACTTAGTTATTCTTTTAGGTAATCAATAACCAGCTTAATAATGCAGGCAAATAACTCACCTCCCTACTTTCTGGCCCATAACGATGCCCTGCTGAATCAGGTTCATCCAGGTATAAAGTGTAGAAGTCAGGTCTAAAGACAGAAAGCCAACAGTTACAAGTGATATAGAGAGTTTCCTAATGGGAACTTACAACATCATCTTTGTTATCATAAAGATGAACATGAACCTTTCTCCCTGAGGTAAATTGAGCCAGTCAAGCAGTGTTGACACTCTCTTCTCAAATGTAACAGACCTGTGGGACAAATGTATTTTTATGAAAGCATCACTACAGCACTGCATTAAGCTACATTTAAAACTTCTGAATCAGAAGCTTGCACGGCATTGCTCTTACTTATCATATTTCTTGTAAAAACTTGGGAAGGTGCCATCGATGGCTACATCAGAGCCTGGCCAGAAGAAAGTTGCTGATTTCAGTTTCTGATAAATGGCAGTGAGCCAGACCTGACGAGAGAAGTTCGGTGAGACGGGGAAATGACAAAATGAAAAGAAAGGATGAGGAGAACAGAGTGCCATCTAGACTTTATTCTGAGTTGCAAAAAAAAGGATAATTAATTTTCTGTACATTATGGCACCAGTGTTTAGTACATCAAGCTAAAAGTGTAATCCCTCACAGCCCTGTCAAGTCAGAATCTAAGAGTATGATTTTATTCTAAATTAATACCCATTAGATCTGCAGGTAGATGTATTAGTTATGCAGCTGTCTCCTAAACATTTGGCTGATGCACTTAGCTGTATTGGTTCAAAAGTCATTATGAAAGAATTCATTCCTACAGAATAAATTGCTTGACAGGGGTCATCCATCTCTCCTTCCCTCCTGAAAAGCCACATGGCTGCTGCATTGTGTAATTTCAAGAAGAGCAGACTTGTCGCACACTTGAGAAATGAGATTTAAGAGGCCTCCCATTTAAATGAAAACCACAAAGCATCTAAACAAGCACAACACGCAGCCCTCACAAGCTGTCACTTAGCACGAGCTCAATCCATAATTATAATCAAGAAACTCATTACAGGGAGAACCGATTCTCAGCAATCAAACTTACTCACTGACTTGTGCCGTTCATAGAAAGCAAATTACATTGTGATGAGGACATTATTTCAATTTCTAACACATAAGATAAGATGAGATAAGATAAGATAAAAATGTATTAATCACTCGGGTGGGTTCCTCCGGGAAATTCAGTATTCAGTATATGACTGAATACTGAATTTCATAGTCTTTTTCAAGACTATGAACTATTGTTCATAGTCTGTCTAACTGGGATTCTCAGATGTGTGGAATAAATAGTTACCCTGGTAAAAGTATTCCTCAGAGTTACATTTTTTGTGGTCATGTTCAACAGAACCTTAATTTCCTTAAAAAAAGATTTGTTTTAATTAGCAGGTTTTACTTTTGGTCTCTATGAGTCTGAAACTTGCCATACTAATTTACCACCTTTCTACACAACAGATTCACTTACTGGTTCTCCTTGATACCACTGGGCATTAAATTTCTCATCTGTTTTCAAGCTGAAGATAGCATTTCGGTTCACATCGTACATCTTGTTGTCCACGATCCCATGAGACTCGGGATAAAGACCCTGCAGGAAGAGAGATAAGATAAAACAAGTCACAATGAGCTGCTTTGATTCTGTTGCTGCAGGGATTTAAAGGTGATTACGTCTTCTCTCACCATCTAACCCAAATATTACCAGTAACCACAACAGTTTATCTTAATTGCAGGGTCTGATTTCAACCAATAAAAGGTGGAGTCAGTGTTATAAACGTCTTGCTGGAGTTGTTCTCCAAACACCACCATCCCATGGAAGTGTCATTTTAGAAAAGGCATGAAGTTTACACTTACTTATACACAGATTTAGAGTTTGAGCTTCTCGTACTTTAAATGTTTTGCTACTTTATTCTTAGTCACATCTGCTAGCAACCAAACTAAACAGGGAGGGAGTGTCACTGACCGGTGTTTAGGCTTCTGTGAGTGAGGCCCTAAGTATTTGGCTTAAGGCAGAATTGAAAAAAGTATAATAACAATAACTACTTAGCCACGGTTTCATGTTCACAAACCAGTATAATCCTGGTTTTAAGTACAGCGAAGCTCCTTTTCTAAGACTCATTCAGCTTCGCTGTCAGAAAGAACGTTACAGGAAATCATTCCTGCCATCTGCACTTTCACTGTATAACAGCTCATCTCTGGCTAAGAGATGGGCTGTCACCCTCTGTAATACCTCTCTCTGTGCTCCATACAGAGAGAAACTGGTCACTTCATTATTATTATCATCACTACTATTATTATTTTTTTATTATTATTACTATTATTATTTGTAGTTGCAGAGGTAGTATTTAGTATTATCTTTGTTTGTTATGTGTGTATATTTGTCATCTACTGCTGCTGTGATGCAAGAATTTCCCTTAGGGGATCAATAAAGTATCTTCTATTCTATTAAGTCTATCAACGTAACCAGTATTTATTTATAGCTTTCTTTTCCAACTTTAAAATGGACATGAAACACTTCATGTATAAAGGCTAATTTCCATCATGGAGCCCTGCTCTCAAAAACTGACACAGATGTAAAACTGTCTATGAAGCAGGATTTAACTGCTGCTTTAAGTTAAAGTTTTTAAGACATGTTTAGTGCCATCTTCTTTTACAGTACAGAACGTTACGTCACCGGATTGGTTGGTTCCTTGTGGTCGATAGACTTACATTAGCTACTGCTAGCTAACTAGTGACAGCACTTTTGTGCTTCTCATGTGGCATCATGTAGACATGTTTTAAAATGTGTCTGCCATACTAAGCAAACACTTTTGTGCTGTCCCTGGCTGGTTTTATGTTAAAACTAAATATATACTTTCCACTTTCACTGCCTCTTTGTTGTTTGGCTAGCTGGACTCAAATGGGAAAATCCAGTTGTTAGCAGTAAAGTTTGGGTTTGTAAAGCATTTCATGAATGAGGACTGTGTGGAGAAGAGCTTTCACTGCTTTCAGAGCAATCAGCAGTATTTTATGCAATAAACTAGTCTCTCATTTTCCAAACACATCCAGACAGTTTACAACATCACAGGTTTCTTAAATCCAGTGATACATACAATGTTACATCTTTTCAGTTTTTGAGAGCAGAAGTCCATAGTGTAAATTAGCCTTTATACATCAAGTGTTTCATGTCCTCTGGATATATACAGAATAATCCCTTTTAGTTCACTGACCACTGAAAACAGGGTATACTAAAGGCACATTCACACCTTTATTCGGGACTACTAGGTGTTTTTCCTGTCATGCTGACTGACATGCTGCTGGCTTTGATTGCAGCAACTGTGATGCTGCTTAGTGTGTAGTTTTCTCTTGGTAAAATATGAACAAGCTGGTTAAAAAGTTGTTTTAAAAAGTGACTTGTTCTGTCCTGGGTGTCAGACTGGAGAACCTGGTAGAGGTGTCTGAGAGGAGAATGCTAAAAAAGTTTCTCTGTATCATGGACCACCCCGTGCATGCCTCCATGATGGGCCATCGGAGCACACGCAGCAAAAGTCTCATCACCCCTAAATGCAGAACTGACCGCCACAGGAAATCCTTCCTACCGGTGGCAGTAAGACTGTACAACTCTTCCTCGCTCTGTAGGTGATTTTCTTAGGATTAATATCAATGTTATTTGCTTTGTCAGATCACATTCAAACTGCACACAAAGCTGCTCGAAAGTTACACAGCACATCAGTTATTCATCATCACTGACTAAACACTGTTGCCAGACAAACCATCTGTTTCTATTTCTCAATGAACTAAAAAGACTCACAGTCACAATGGTGTAGTGGTTTGGAAAGGTCTTTGTGGGATAAACAGGCCTCAGGTATGGTGTTGTGGTTCCATTATTTCCTGCAATGTAACAAACTCACATTATTACCTTGAACTGTAAATCTTAAAGAACTGTGAGACAGACAATGTTTTTGACTTACGTAACTTGTTGATAACAGGCATGTGACTTGCATGCTGTTTCAGATACTCTGCCCGGAAACCATCCAAAGAGACCAGGATGAGAGGAGGGCTTGAAAATCTGGACAGGAAAAAAAAACATCTGATAAATGTGTTCTCTAAGGGGACGCTGACCTGTGTTTATACTCGTCATCAATAATCTGGAGTTATGTGCAATCTTGGAGTCCCAAGTTTTTCTAAGAGCAAGCCTTTTCACTCAACAGCATCTTTAAATGGCTTTAGTCTGCCCTTTAACATTGCTTTGGTCTCAAGCCACTGAGAGCAAGAATCAGATTTGTGGCTGAATGCTCTGTACTATGTAGCATCGCTGACATTAAACTAGAACGGAAATGTCTGTGGCTGAAAACCAAATCAAGCTAAAAGTTGTGAAACAGACCTGGAGGAGGAAGAAGTGGTTATGATTTTCTGTAGAGTTGCAAATATGAAAATCTCTTTCATATTTTACTGTTAATGTAGAATAAAATCATCAATAGAATTTTAAAAAAATCTATTGATTTCTTGAATTTATTGATTTATTAAATTTATTGAGGGTTTCTCATGTGGCATCATGTGGACATGTTTTAAAATTTGTCTGCTATACTAAGCAAGCACTTTTCACAGGAAAAAAAAAAATCACAAAGTGCTTCACAATAAAACCAGACCCCACCCCCAAAAAACAAAAAAAACAAAAACAAAAAAACATAACACTAGCCAGTTTGTGTGCTGGTCGTCTACTACTAGCTGTGTAGTCGTAACATTTGAAAAAGTGTGACGCAAAGTGGAAATAGAGAAGGTTCACCTTCAAAGTAAAATATGCGTTTTTTAAAACTGTAGCACTATGGTAAAACTCTTATGCTGTTGGCAAACTTTCTCCACTTTAAGTTTCACTAGCAGCAGCAACATGCTGGCAACCAAAATAATCACAAGGAGGATTTTGCCAACCTGTCAGGAAAAACAAATCTTTCCCTGATAGCTAATGTTAAATAGTTGTAGACCAGCCTCTAAGTTAACATGGTTAGTTGTCACTTCTCTGCAAAACTTCGATAAATATGGTCCTAAAATATTCTGCATATTTAAGAAATTAAAAAGTTTTCAATCAGCATTTTGCAAAAGATAAAAAAAACAACAAAGTAAAAGGGTGTGCTCCCATAGAAACAATAAAAAAACAACACTCATATAAATAATACAGACATTTGTGTGTCTTATTATATTTGAAAACTAAAATAGCTTCATCTGGAGCCACAGGACCATTTTTCCACAGTCTGATGCGTCTGTCTGAGGTTACTCCCTCAACAAGACAGAAACACAAACATGTGACCACGCTCTCGTGCAAACACACAGACACAACTCATCAACACATGCCTGATTACTCAGTCATTACCCCACTTTCCATACAGACAGTTACTTTTTCCCCAATAAAGCAACACCACTGGGAGAGAACAAGCCGCGATTTGGCTATTTACGAGATAAAAATATGAACATTAGCTGAATAAGCAACCAGAGAGTGATAGAAAGGAAACATTAGCCTGCTTTGTATGTGGATAGGGTTTGCTAACAGTGAACAATGGTTTCTCCTCAGGGAAAATGTGGGTGATGCGATTAAATAGTTTCACTTTCAGACCCGCAACACATTACAACTTATGATTCAGACGGAGGACTAGAGCTGACGTAATCCAAAGGAGCCCAGGTGGAATTTCAGTATTACATTTTTATTAAAAGTTATTTTTTCTCACATTGCTGAAGACAAACAAAAGTATGTGATTACCCAGACGGACACTGTGGCTGACTGACTTCCTGAAAGGTCTCTTCCAGCCAGACCTTCCCTCCTGTGAAAAAAAGAAGTGTGTTATTATGGAAAACTGAGGTTTTCTATTTAAATTCAGCACACTTTTGTGTTAATGCAAACTTAATATAATATAATATACTAACATGACACAGTGATCTTGCAAGGTAAGTTACTATAACTGTTTTGACAACCACTTAGATCCTCAGTTTAAACTCTTACATATTTTAAAAACTTTCATATAAATAACTGAATCTGTTATTTGCTTAGAGTTAAAAAGCAGTTAGGGAAAACAACATCACCTTACAAGCTTTGAGGATATAATCTGATCACATCTGGTGGACAGTAACTAAAGCAATCCATTAAGTTCAACCTTTAAATGGCACTGTTGAATAATTTGACTACCAGTAAAGAGCAAGCCGAGAATACGCCCTCAAATACTGTAACGGTATGCACAGGTTGATAAGAAACCTTAAATATACAAATGGACTTTCTCAAGGACTTTCCCACAGGCAAGGCATCACCAAGCAGGAAATTTTGGGTCATCGCTTTAACCTTTTAAACAACTGCCTCCCCTATGCATCCATCATGTCTCCTGCTGTACTGACAGGGCATACTACAGAGGGAGCCTTAGCACATGGGTGAAAAATCCCCTCCTCACTGCTTCGGGGCCAGCAGTGTGGTTTGGACTTAACATGGGGATGCGCTGTCTCAGGAGACGGCTTTCTGTGGTGAGGAATCGACAAAAACCCCACTCTGAGCATTTTGTACAACACAGTGTCAGCCTATAGGAACAAGTGGAGTTCTGGGTTATTTTTGTTTCTTTTAATCTGTTGCCAAAGGCCTCACCAAGAAAGCAGCAGTATGAAAGATGTAAAAGTCCCAACAAAGCTGCACAGATGTAAGGACTGGTGAGTGAAAAGAAGCATTCTTCCCATATGCGAAGGTTTTATGCTAACTGAGGAGAAAATAGAGTATAAGTTAAAGGGAAATGCCACAGGAGAGAGAGGACCCCACCCAGGCTGGGGACTGCTGCCCACAGTCATCGCCGCTGCCCCCTAAATTGGAGGAGCGTTTTGGCATGGTGGTTTTCAACAAAGAGCATACTGACACTGCTGCCCACGTCTAACCGGGGGGAATCTATAGCTGCAGAAAACATTCCTCTGTCACTTAGAGGGTATTTACGACTTGTTTTGCAACCATGGACAGAAAAAACTAGCCTGCACCACCCTGACAAAAACATACACTCAACCCATGTGGCGTCTCGGGGGTTAACTTTCAGCTCTCTGTCTCTCTTTTGCTGCCTGGTTGGTAACTTTATCCTGCTCTACTGCCCCTCTAAATGCTTCAAGTTTCAAGTTTCTGGAGGACCTGAGGTGGAATGTTAGCCACTATACATGGGAGTGTGGAGTCTTGATTGTTATTTTACCAAGTGACAACCGTACCAAACGAGTTCTCGCTGAATAAATGCCCAAAATGTAACCTGAGATAATCTGTCTCACGCTCTTGTAGCCAAAGCACCCTATTCACTGTCCGTGATGAGTGAAAACCATGACTTAAACAAAGCTCAGACAGAAAATGTATTAATGTGGTACTACTTAGATTTACATGTGAGTGAAAGAAAAAGCAGGTCAACACTTTGACAGCTGCATATGGAAGGTTAACTCTGAGAATTAATTAAGAAAAGGCATTGAAATCTTTTTGAATACAGGAGCGCTGAGGTCTTTGTTGATATTATTCACATTTCCAACACCAGCGCTTCACAGACTATACACATCTACTAAAGTAAAATTCAAAGACATTTCTGCAGTAACAGACTTATGTGGATTGTTGTTTTGTTTCCTGTGCAGAAGGATGCACATGTGTGTTGCAGTGACACGAAGTCCCGCTGATATTTTCATCTTGTTCCACTTATTGACAGCTGTAGCAGCAATATGTCTGGATATGCACAAACCAAAGGAAGAGGACTGCAAGCAATTAAACGTGGCAGTGAAGAAATGTAGGTTTCAAATTCTTAATAAAACTGTTTTTGCTGTTTTGAGGAAGAAGATGCACTTAACATGTTTATTAAACCTCAAGAACATGAAACAGGAATGTTAAATAAATAAATTCTATTAGTACTATGGACTATAGCCAGCCCCAGGCTGACTGCACAATCCAAGGTGACCAGGCCACCATTATACCAGAGGCAAAACTACCAGAGGCAAAACAGTTTCTTTAAAATTTAAATGCCATCCATGCTTTTGTAAAAACATTAGCCTCTGATCCTTCTTTTGTGTTGATTTTGTGGAAGCTGAATGAACAATATGCTATAAACGAAGCACAAATCATGATGGGGGAAGAGGGATAAGGGGGTGGTGGATTGGAGAATTTTCCAACAGCCATTAGGCAAGAATTATGAAAACGAGGAGGTGAAATGTACATGAATTTAATGCGGGTTAATTAAAACAGTCAATCTTACCTGATCCTTTCTCCTTTCTCAGAAAAAGTGCCACAGCCAGGATAATCACCAGTAAACATAGCAGCAGAACCTATAACCCAGAAGATAAAATGGCAAGATGTTTATTAAAGCTCCTAGAGATAGCAGCCACTAATCTTGCTGTTGTACACAATTTGACATTGTTAATTTTCAAACTATTTGAACTTTGAGAAAAGAAAAAGGTTCAAGCACTAGACATTCAACATTTGTGAATAATGTGAACAATGATCTTGTTTGTCTTGAGAGAAGTCATAAATTAACAAAACTAAATCACGTTCACTTCCCATCAAAGCTTCAGCTCTAGAGAGAGCAGCGATGGCTGTTGGACAGCTGTGTTGAGAATTAAGTATTAGATGGGATCCTCGTCACCTAATGACTAAATCATGCTGTTATTATGCCTCTTAGCATCACTAACACAAGGTTGACATTACAGGCTCTTAAAAAAAACTTATTAATAGACTGATCATGAAGAAATGTGTTGCACAGTTCGCAGAGGAACCCGGTTGACTCTCATGATCCTCTTATATTTCCAAGATCTCATTTAAAAAAAATGTGATGCAGCTGCAGACTGAGAATCACAAAAACAGCCAAGCAACGAGACAGTCAAGAACAAACGCTCTCAGTGTTTCTCTGTACTTCACTGTCTACAATTCCCTTTCAAAAACTAAGTTCTGGAAAAAAACTTTTTTATTGAACAGTTTATTTACAGTTTGCACACCAGACACGGCACACTATTTTGCCCCAGATCCTCGTCCAACAAACCACGCAGCTACAAGGGGAAAACCCCTGATCGGATTACAACTGTGTGCATGGTTACTGAACTACAATCATGTAAAAAGAAAAGAAAAAAAAGAAAACACAGTTTGACACAAGTTAAAAATAAAAATGTATATGTCTTATTCAACTTTGTTCCTTTTTACTGTTAAGAATTAGCCTTTGGGACCTGTTGAATTACAATAGGGTGGCAAACACTACTTGATCACCATGCTATTATTTCTTGTATACTTCTAAATATGCTGACACTAGCTTTTAGTTCAAAGCCCTACTCCATTACAGCCTCACAAAAGTGTTACTGCAGCTGAAGAGGTTTAGATACATTGCTTTTTTCAGTTATCCTTCTATCATCCACCGAGACTTCCATGTTCTCACAGGCTCAACTGTTGATTTTACCAATTTCCTCACCATCTCTGTCTATATATTAGTCTCAGCTCTTTGCAGTTAAAAAGACTTTGGAATTAGTGATCTAGACTTTTTGTTTGTTTGTTTATTGAAATCACCAACTTTCTGCCCCAGGACAGCAGTTCCCTGGGGGTGAGTGGTTTGTAATCAGATGGGTGTTTCAAAGACAAATCTGGATCAGTTTACTCAGAGATGACAGCGTTTACCCGTGTTGTCACGGATGCTGATTTTGAAGCATCTGCAATGCCCCAAACCAGGCCAGTTAACATGGATATTTACTTATTATGGCATTACAAATCTTCATTTTAAATGTGTTGCCAGATTTTAATATTTACTATTCTGGTAAAATTGTGCCTTACAATCACAGTGTTTAGAGTAAGTGCATTATGGCTCATCTCCTTTTATTCCTAAAACCATCTTGTCACCTCTCTGCTGGGAATGCAGCTGCAAATATTTCCTTATCACAACACAAGTCATAGTTTAAAGCAAGTCTCTTGTTCTCTGGTGTCACTTTTTGCTGCCACAAAGAGTCTAATTTCCTCCTAGAAGTGATTCGTTTTGAATCATTTCACACTGTTTCTTTAGTCTATTACTTTTAACTGAAAGGGTGAAAAAAAGATAAGCTAGAAAGTTCAAAACACAGGCTTAAAGTGCTATAACATAAATCCTCCCTGGAGGAAAGATTTTACAGAGGATTTACAATTTAAACAAACTGAAACGATTCTCAAGTCAAAACTAGACCTCTGATCCTCCCAAGCTAGAAAGCTACAGGAGTACAGCAGGAGTAATCTGCTTAGAGTGAGTCACATGAGCTGGAATTCCTATACAGGTATGAAAACACACTGTTGTATTTAGTGTCTGGATACGTACACTTATTTTCCTCAGCTATAAGTGAACTAAACCTGAAAACTAGGATGGGCTTCACAGAAAATTAAAGATGAGGTCTCTGTGGGTTGTGAAAGTAAACAGACAGTCTGGTGGAAACCTACTGGGCTGACTGAAACACACTTTACCACTTATTCAGACCCCCCACTATGACCACCACTCATTCTCTATTGTCTACAATAGAATTACGTAAAGGTTATGTAATTAAACTAAAGATGAAAGCCGTCTTCAAAGTAGACATCAAATAAAGGCTACCCAAAGACACAAAAACTCTTTTTAGGGAAAAGTCATAGTCCAGGGGTGGACTTAGACACAGAAGCTACGGGCTACGCATCAAACAGCCATCGTGTGTGGCCTTATGACATACACAAAGCTGAAAAATATGGTAGATATGACAAGCTGCTCTCACATAAGCCCGGATCCTTGATCCCCATCAGGGAGAAACCCAGGTAATAACTTATCTGCGAACATTAAACGAGACAGCCTGAGAAACAAAGCTAGTCATACATTTGAGTCAATCAAGCAAACGTTAAGCTTTCATTTAAGAGCTTTAACAAAAGTAGTAAATGGACTGTTTAAGAATTACACATTTTTAAAAATGTTTTTATACATGGTCCCCCATGTTCATAGGCTTAAAAGTAATTGGACAAACTAACATAACAGTTATGTATCCTTACATAACTTTAAATGCAAGGATACTTTTCAATACTTGGATGTAAATCCTTTGCAGTCCCTCACTGTCTGAAGTCTAGAACCCATGGACATCACCAAATGCTGAGGTCCCTCCCTTAAGATTCCTCATTCATGAAGGCATCTCTTAATTGAAGAGCTTCACAACTCTTGACTTCCTCAAGAGTGTTCTTGACTAGATGTGAAGGGTTTTCCTTAACCAAGAATAAAAATCTGTCTTTTAGGCCATTTGATGTTGCTGAGCTGCCCAGTGCAGTCACTCTGTTTAAGACTGTAACAGATTGTTAAGTTTTTGCCATTTCTCTAATAGAAAACCCCAAATAAACCTATCTTATAATGGACTCAATTGCACTGGCATGTCTTTGGACGGTTAACAAATACAACCTGGACACTTGAAATCAGCTCCAGGTCTTGTATCTGCTTAAACTCACCTGAACATGAAAAAGTTTGCCAGCCAATTACTTAACTACTTTTGAATCTATGTATAAAAATGACGGTTATTGCAAAGCAGTTACTGAACTATTTTTTGTTAAACCCGCTGAATTAAAGATTACAATCTGTACTTAAAACACATCTTGATTGCTTTCAATAAAAATTCACTGTGGTGGCGTACAGAGGCAAAACTACAAAAGTCGTGCCATGGTTCGAATTCTTGTGGACCTAAAAAATGACATATGTGACAGCACAGGGCATAGCATTGTCTAGATCTTGTGTGTGTCTCATCAGTGCAAAGCAGACAGCATCTGGTTATTGTGGCGCTAGTTGAAGGCTGCATGTGAATAGCTGAAAGGATGTGCACATTCTCAAATGACTTCTTCGACATGCAGTTTATGCCTCAGTGATGAAGGAGATCACGCACATTCCATACATGCTTAATTCCCAACTTTCCACTTCCAACTTTAAAAATATCTAAATTTATTTCACCAGTTTACAGTAAGAAATATATTTTTCTGATATGACCATGACCACAGCAATATAAACCAGTCCATAAAACAATGGCATTTTTCTTTACAATTGTTTTAATTTTGTTTTTTTTAATATAAAGACTGAAACACACTCCAGACTTAGCCTCTACAAAGACTACGTGTGGTTAGTCTCAATGCCCCGAGGAGCTGTGAACAATAAAAGCTGCTGTTGTTTTCTGACACGTTCCTTCTGTGATAAAAATACTGTTCTGGGGAATACAAAGAACAGACCCAGCAGATTAAAATGTCCATTCCTGCCAGTGATGGAGCTAGCCAAGTACTGCGTCAAGGTTCGCACAGCCTGTATTTTGGTCTACAGGCAGCATTTGGCCTTTTTCAAGTAGGCACATTTATCTGTTTGGACAAGTTTGTAGCCCAGCTACTCCACTTACTACATCTTATGGAAACTGGCGGCAGCAGCCTTCACTAATAGGTAGGTTTTGTTTTTCTCTTGTTATCAGTAGCCTACAGAAGCGTTTCAGGTTACTGAAATAAAAAGGCAGAAAGATTTGCAGCTAAGGTGAATACATTGTATAATATTACTGTATTCAGCCCAAACAGCTCTGGTTTTCTCATCAAAAAGGATGAAAACACGATGACAGTGATGGTGGCGCTGCCAGAGTTCATGATTAAGCCAGAGCCTCTCCTCTCTCACACGCACATCCTCTGCAAAGTCAATATGACACATGCAACAAAGCATCTGTTCAAAGCATCTGTGTAGCACAGGCAACAAGCGCAATAAAAATTACATTTCTGCTTGTATACAGACAAATAAGTAACTTTACCATTGTCTTTAAATCTGTTAGATTTTCAATACACTTTGCTGAGGCCAACGACAGCAAACACCGATATTTCTGTCGGTGCGATAGCGTTAACTTCCTGGGGTGTGTCTTAAAGGGGGGCACAGTTTTTACATTTTTTTGGAACATTTATTAAGTTATTATTTTTCAGATTAAGACTAATAATTCAAAATACTTAATTATCACTCATCTATGCTACATTATTACAGATTACACCTCAAGGCGCTACCAAAGTTTTGATCTACTGGCCCAGGTGTGGGAATGTTACTGGACACTGAAGGATATTGATCAAGCAAGACTCTTAAAATTAAGAATCTGGTTTGTAAGAGAGTCCAGGGTCAACACAGGCTGGTTGAATTTAGTCTATTCTTGATAGTAGCACAGGAAGAATGTGAACACTATACAGAAAGCCCCTACTTGACAAACTTCCACATCCATCTTCTTTCACTGATTAATTCAGGTTCTTGGGTGGGGTGCTGTATCCTACCACATATTTCATAAAAGTGAGAGACAGGGTACACTTTGCACAGACAGCTAGTTTATCCCAGGAACTGCCAATCAACCCAACACACATCTTTGGGCTGTGGAAGCTCGAATACCCAGAAAGAGCCCACTGGGAGGACATGCAAACCCCACACAGAAAGACTTCAGCCAGCCAGTGGATTCAAACTAGGGCTGGGCAAAACAATTATTTTCCCGAATCGATGAATCAAGGATTAATTTTTCGATGCATCGATTAATCTAATGATATATGTTACTGGTAAGCAGCTTAAATTAGTTTTGTATTTACGTAGGTTGGGTGTTTATCTCTGTCTATGAGTGAGTGTATGTCTACGTGGGGGGTGTCTGGATGAATTAACGGGTAAAAGCCAGCATTAGTAAAAAAGTTGAAAACTTACGGTCGTTTTATGATCGGCCATTTCCACATTACAAAGCCGGCAAACGACTGACTCACTTCCTTTTCGGTTAAAATATACCCATACTGTAGAACTGCGTGTTCGGGGGGGCGTGGTTTAAGTCGACATGTTACCGCTACTCGCTGCCGCCATTTTTTTGAAAGTGACGACGCATCGACGCAAATTTTTTACGTTGATGTATTTTATGCGTCGACGTAATCGATTACGTTGACGCGTTGTCCCAGCCCTAATTCAAACCAGGAGCTTCTTGGTGTTACTCAACAGTGCTCACCATCACAGCACTGTGCCTGTCTGGTGGTTTGTTGAATGGCTTGCATTAGAGTAAAATGAATATTGTGGGAAATTCAACTTGTGCTGTCAAGATGTCAAATTTTCATGTCACTTAATGATTATTGTGGTCAAATAAATGCTAAATGTGAATATAATCAAACTATTTTAAGGACATCCTGATAAAAAACAAAACAAAACAGCTGTAATACTTTCAATCAAGCTCATTTTAGTACATTGTGTGCAGTCTTTTTTTGACGTGGTGAACTCACAAAAGCAAATAAAAACAAATGCATGGTTATGGTCAAATGTGTATTACAGCAGTAATGCTATTTTACTATAAAATAACAGGATCACTGTGATACCTCTAACTTGATTGTAGGTTGTTTTTTTTTTAATGCTCAGTTATGTGAGAAACTAATTGCCCAATTAGTCAACATTATAAATAATTATAGTTTTAAACAACTTCTGCTACTGCCTTTAATATCTAGAACCACTAAAACTACATCAAAACAAAGCACTGGCAGGACAACTCATTTTCCGACTGTCTGAATACACGGAATATTTGGCCGAAATGACACTTTGGCTCTGAGTCAACATTGTGAGGTCAGAGCTGCGCCCAGTCCTGCTTTCACACTAACAACTGCAGGTCTTGTCCACCTGCAGAGAGCCTGCTGGCCTGTGTCTGTTTGCACTGGAGTGAAAACATTTAGTTTCCACGTTCACGCTGGCAGCACTGACAGTCTCGTCTGTGTGGCAGCTGTGGATTAATGACAGTGTGAGTAAACAGTGCAGAAATGCTGACGCGAGGATGTGGTTTTTGGTTCATGACGATGATTCTCTTAACCTAGTTAAACATCGCACTGTGTCATTTGGGTTAACTGCCTAATGTATGACAAAAATTATACAAAAAATATATGACTAAGACTCAGCAGGGCCCAAAATGACACCTTCAAATGTTTTGTAAACCCCAGAATCTAGTTTGCAATTAGGAAATAAAATTAAATAAAACATCTCTTCATTTTCAAATAGGGACAGTTGATTTTTCCAGTATTTCTTGTAGAGGACAAAAGATAGCAGCTAGTTATTAATTAATAATGTTATCTATAATAATAGTGTCCCTGACACTTTAAGGGCTCCCCAATTTCAGAGTCACATTTAAGATCATGCAGTAATAAGAGTGGCAGGAGCTCGGAAACATACATTCATTATAATGTGTGTCTTTAACAGTGTGGAAGTTGTCTTTAAAGTTGCCCTCCATACTGCCAAAGTGCAACTTAACATACCCCAATAATGATTTTACGGTGGTTACTCCTTTTATTCTCATTCTTGCTCCTCTGACTCTCCACCTCTCGTGTCCCAAATAAAGACGCTGCCTGTTCAGCCGACCCGTCCTCTCCTTTGGTTACTTCCATGCTGCTGAGCGCAAAAAAACCAACAAAAAAAAAAAAGGACGCCTGCCAATGCTTTCCAGGTTGGACTGAGTAACAGGATGGGATGCAGCTCTGAGGAATATATAGACGGGATATGCCCTGCCTTTTTGACGTCTTCAAGTTTTTTGCAAAGCGGCTAGATCTGAGGGAGGAGGAGGAGGATCCAAGACTCATAAAAGCGGAGTAGACCTCAACTCCCTCTTATTCCGACTCATTTTCCTCCATATAAATCGAATCAATGTGGGGAGGAAATGGTACTTTACCCACTTTAAAGCGAGTCAGAGTCACATCAAAAGAAAAAACAGACGCATTCAGAATATGCACGCCTCAAACGTCTTATTACGTTTAATTTCTTTGATTTAGGGCACTGACTTGCAATAAAAAAAAGCAAACGGAGATGTAGTAATTATGGACTTTCTATGAAAATCTATGATAAGGTCGTGGCGCTGCCGCCATCTTGTGGCTAGACTTAAGTGGTGCGTTAGGTTCAATTTCAATTTTGAGTCCCATACAAATATCTAAATTAATTTAAAAAACAAACAAACAAACAGTTAAACACATTTTCATTTCCTTAAATAGAAATCTAAGGCTTTTGGCTTGACTATAGTCTTATTTAATTTTACTCACCTTTGTCAAAGTTGAGCTTGGCTTCGTTAGTGACTGACTTGCTAAGCTGGTCTCCAGGAAAAATTAGTTAAGCTATAACCACAAAACTATAACGTGCAGCTCGAAAGTTACCTAAAGCGTATAGCCTTTACCTTAATCAAAAACCTACTCTGTCTCTATATCATTATTTCCACCGTTCACCTCTTTCCACAACTTCCACCTGTATCAAAGGCGACCCAATCAGTAGTGCGGCTAGCTTTGTCAGCCGTTTCCGTTAAAGCAGCTAAGAATGCGACCACTAGTGGGTGCTGCTCCACCTCTTCTATTCTTTCTTCTATTCAAAAATAATTTAATCCTGCGTGCTGCACAATAATATACAATATTTAGTATTTACTGTTAATCCAGGTTATTGCTGTGGTCTCCATATTGTGTTGCTCTGCGTTGCTTTTGCTTCTTTTCTTTTGCCCCCCCCCTTTGTTTGTCTCAACAGGTGATCCAGTGGATTTTTTCCCCTTTTTGCTCTCATTGTCCCTCGTCCCCTCTGTTTTTCTCTCCCTCCCTCCCTTTCTTTCTCTCCATCTTCTTTTCCTATCCCCCAATCATGTCTGTCCCATGTATAACAACTGAAAATAAAATAAATAAATAATAATAACAAAGGTCAATCAAATGGACCAATGCAGCAAGGCCATGATGGTCCATTTGGTAAAATTTGGCCAACAGACAATAATTCTGATAGCTAAAGATCCAAACGGGACAGGCAAAAAAAATAAATAAAAAAATAATAATAATAATCATTTGGAAAAATTAAAAAGAAAAAAAAAGGAAAAACAGCCGATAACAAAAGATATTCAGGCTCATGAGAAAAAAAATAAAGCTTGTATTTGAACAAAATTGTAGTTCTGCTAGAAAAAAAGTTTGCGTGTAGCATAACAGCATTAACCTGCTTTAGTCGAAAGTAGGCCTGCCAGAAGTTTTGTAGACCCCATCAAGACATTTCATACCAGCAATTAGCAGAGGCTGTTAAACATAAAGCAACTGGGTTTTGTTCAAGTTTCAGTGCAGCCTTTGGAAAATACCTAACATTGTATATTATGCTGTTGTATCACACACTACCTTATGCTCGACTGCAGGGTTATTTTGACCATTTGACCTAATAAAAAATTAATCTGGATCACCCCGTTTCCCATTTGAAGTGTCAGGAGCAGTGTCCAGGTTTCAGTATTAACTAATGCTGATTCTCAGTAGTCTTACTGTGATTTTCTTCTACTCTAACTAAACACAATTTAAACGATTTAACAGCAACACAAAAGTATGTTTTTGTTTGCAGAAAGCACTTAAATTCACATTCTCTTACTTTGAATCCACTATTATGGGCACTTGCACTTTATGCATATATCCAAACACACTACTCTGTGGTATTAAAGCATCCACTACATGGTGCTGTTGCAACACATTCTCTATTATAATACCACTTTCCGCCCTGTGGTAGAGCTGTTTGCATGTCACTGTAAGCAGTCATGTAATATGGTTTCTTTCACATCCAGCTGTGTCCAGTGGTATGATCATTTTTATCACATGTGGCTGGTGCCCCTGACCTCTGACCCCTGCGTTGTCTTGTACTCATAAACAGCCCAGGGCTACATGTTCTCACTGTCTGTTTAGTTTTGTCTCCCAGTGTGTGTTTGTCTGCATATGTGTGTGTGTGTGTGTGTGTGTGTGTGTTGGGGGTAA
>VURO01049349.1:4925-18575 GCA_015108175.1 Pelvicachromis taeniatus | reverse complement strand
AAGGAAAAAAAATTAAAAATTTTTTAAATTTTTTTTTTAAAGGGGGGGGGGGGGGGGGGGGGGGGTCTTTAACTATAAGGGTTTAAATAGCTTTTTAGTATTTATTTTATTCATAGTTAGGAAAATATCCTTAAATACTATTTCCTGCCTTTACTGTGATTGCAATATTTCTGGAAGCCTACCAAGGGGCAGGCTCATCCAGATGAGTTCTGCCTCATCCTTTCCCTACTAAGGAGGCTACAAAGCAAAATAATATCACTTTGTTTTCTTGATCTGCACATTTTAAAAGCCATCTAAGATTGTTCAAAATCAAAACTGAATATAAGCCACTTGTTTCTGACCTATTGTGGAGCATTATGGTGGATTTAGTCTGTTAGTCAAAAACTGTGTAAATATCACACGTCCCTATGAATAGGTCTGTGTGAGGACAGTAGGAGAAAATATCAAAAACTTCTGCTGTCAGGAAATACCAAAGGTAACATAGGAGCGCTGTGCCTGAAGCAAAAAAAAAAAAAAGTCAGGGACTTGCTCATTGGGATAGAAAGCTTTGAATGTTACATACATTTATCCCTTCAGTTGAATTTTGAGTTCCAAGATTATAAAGGATCCTTTAAAAGTCAAATTTGAAGCCAATGAGTGCGATGAGTTTTAAGGGCAAACTTCTCTCCAAAGACTTCTTTTGCTCACAACTTTGTCATTACACATGAGCTTCATGCAAACTTATTAGGATGTTCATTTGACTCTTCATTTGTGCTCAAACGCATTATTCCCATTCCAAAGGGTCCAAGGACAACACTACAAGCCTGGCAGCTCTTTACTCAATCTTTATCAGTCTTGAAAATTAGCCTGTTTGCTTTAGTGGTTTCCCGGGAGGTCAGCTTTACTCATTTTCGTCCATAGCACTCTCCATTCTGACATCATATCAGAAAAATTGAACTAAAAAAAAACTTTAATTACTGTAATGAATCAAATTGTCTTCTGATTGGAGGCCAGGTTTACATCAGCTTCTTTTACTTTTAAAAGAGTAACAACCAGTTGTTTTATCATTATGGTCAAAATAGCCATGTGAAAGTTCACCGGAGTGAAAGGATGGGTGGTATTCATGCAAATACAGAGAATTATCACCACATTTGCAGCTACCTGCAGCATTAGCGCATCCTTTACTGTAAATCTCTCTATACAGTAGATTACAGCTGAAACAGGTAGGTCTATTCAGTGTAGGTTCTTGGAAATGCAATTCTATCTTTTTATTATTATTATTTATTTCACCAGGAATTCCCACTGAGATCACAGTGATGTCTATTACAGGAGAGGAAAGTCAAGGTGGAAGCTGTATACTATCACAATCACTCTACATATAAGTCTGGATTTTAAGGTTGTCAGTTTAGACACAATATCCTCTGTACAGGGGGCAAAGTAAGAAAATGCTGGTTTCCCCACATAATTCATATCAAAGAACACAGTTAGCAACTTGTGGATGACAATGGTAGGTCGGTTAGCAGCTGATGAACCACATACTTCCCCAGTGATTTGGTAGAGGCATAAAACAGCGATAAAAAGCAGCAAATGTTAAATAAGTTAAATGTTTAGAAAGGTTAATTCACTGTGCAACAAATTGTTGCTGTTTTTCTTTAACTGCAGAAATTTTGGGGGCAAATTAATCTGATTTCAAGTACATGAAAGGTTGAAAGCACTATTTTTTGCCTGAATTGTAAAGAGTCTTTAAAGAGTCCACTGTTCACAGACTTCATGCTGTTCCCTGATATACTGAAATACAATATAGCAGGATTAATGGAGCAACTGATTAGCTTCTGTGTGAACCATGTCTGCACTTAAAGTGTGTTTTAAAACTGCACATTTTGCAATTAAGGAAATAAATTGTGCTACCATTGCAAGAAAATGGTTTGCATATGAATATATACCAATAAAATGTTTCATTAGATACTAATAATGCAAAAACCATATTCAGTATAAGCCATAAACCATAGTTCTTAAAAGATAAGCTACCTCTATTACTAGACAGCAAAAGTGGCAAATTGAGAAATGTTGTGTTTTGCTCATAAAGTCATATTTTCATAGATTACACCACATCATTTATTTCTATATATTTAGAAGCTTCCCCGTCTCCCTACATCACATTGTCCTTATCTGTCAGAAGCTGTTCTCATCTTCGTCTCCTATCTATCTTCCTCCTGTATTTAGTGACCGGGGCAGCAATGACTATTGACCTGTGACTTGTAACCCTATCAGATGCAGGCAACTAATTGCACACTACCCCAGCCCCCGGGTGGCTGTAACTGCATTCTGTAATTGCGAGCCTCGAGGCTGCTACAAACACAGTGATTGGCGTTTCAGTCTGCCATTAAGTATTAATGACAACACCAGAGCCTCGCTATTCCACTGGACTCCTGGCACATGAAATCGACAGTACGGACGCTGTACTGTACACACAATATCACACAGACATGGCTTATACTAAAGTCCAAATATTGCTCCAGGATATGAGAGTGGAACGCCTAATTTGTTAAGCTGAAGTGTAAAAATAGACAAGAACCTCATATTTCCTCACTTATTCTTTGAATCTATAATTAAAGTCATTTTCAGAATGAGGCCTCAGGACTTTCCGCTCCAACACAGGACACCCCCAAGGACCCGAGAGCTCAGTATGATGTGCAAACAGCTCAGTATCAAGAAAAAAATGGGGAATTTTCCATGTTGACTGCCAGCTAGCACATGACAGGATCAGTCCCTGCAAGCCGTAATGATAATTTAAGATAAACCAATGAGCCACAACATTAAAATCACTGAAAGGTGAAGGTAATAACAGGGATCATCTTGTTATAATGTAATGTTGTGCTAAAAACCCCAAATAACTTAAAAACATTTCAAAGACTTTGAGTAATTCACTCGTCCGTTAGATACACCTTTCAAAGCTCAGTACATTAAGTTCCCACCCCGACCTTCAGGAACAAAAGGCCCTGCAGTCAGAACACTCTTCGAGGTCCTACATCCAAGCGATGATAGATTTTGGCATTACAAGGGGGAATTGCACAGTATTAGACAGGTGGTTTTAATATTTTGGCTGATCCATGTAACTGACAAAGGCAGGAGACGCTACAGGCAGTAAGCACACATCATTTTCCAAAAGAGAAAAGGGAAGGAAGAGGTCAGGGTGTATGCTTACTAACCCAACTGTGGGAGAAATATGGAATCAATGTGGGATACACCTCAAGGGAAAAAATAAATGAGCTTTGGGCAAGAAAATGCTCTCTCTCTCTCCCTCTGCATGATTTCAAACTGAGTATTATAAAATCTGGGAGTTCGCGCGGACCTGAAACAGAGTCATATTCCCTGTATCCTCACACACCCCAAGGGTGTACTTCTTATCACTGCCACACCACAGGCCAAGCTTTCTTGAACTCTACAAGGCAGAGGACTATTACATAACACACTCCGAAAGAAAGAAAACATGCCTCCCTGCTAAGGACAGGGGCATATGATTGGAGGTCATGAGAAGCAGTCGTGGGCAGATGGCCATCATAACATATGTTGACTTACAGTATAGTAGCCTTTGTGTAACAAGCAATATGATATCACTGTATGATTACACAAGCTTAATTAAAGGGTCGGTTCACAGAAATTACGCTCACACATACACTGAATTGGCTTTCACTGAATTCATACAGAATTCAGTGTAAAGAAAACAAATTACATTTGTTGTTCTCACAAGTTTAAAAAACAAATTTCAAAAGCAAAAAAAAACAACCTACGAACTTTTCAAATTAGCGTTATCAAAAAACAGAACATAAAGATAGTTGATATTTTTGGATGCTTGATAGAAATCACATTTGACGTAACATATTCAGCGAAAGCTGCTCACATCACAGATGCAAAAGGTGTTCTTTAACATTGGTCCTGTGATGCACAGCAACAGACAGAAACCAATTCAGCAAACTACAATCTTTTAATAAGTCTAACCAGGAAGTTCTAGTGTCCAAACAGAACAGAAATGGAATTATCTGGCACCAAACCACAACAGCAGTTGCATTAAGGCACTTCATTTTGTAAGATAGAGACCCTACAATAATCGATAGAAAACCCAACAATCAGACAACACACTTTGAGCAAACACTAGGCGACAGTGGGAAGGAAAAACTCCCTTTTAACAGGAAGAAATCTCCAGCAGAACCAGACCCAGGTAGGGGCTTTGCTGTGACTGGTTGTTGTAAAAAGACAGCAAAGCATACAAACTAAATATTAACCAGTCAACATTATTTATCACAACTCCTTTTTAAACCCTATAAAACGCTACATTTTTCCTACAAGCTGATGCATTTTACCTTAATGTAGTTTTGAGTGTCAAGACAAACCTACAATTAAAATGAGAGTTTTTTTCTTTGTTTTAACAAACCTAACCCAAATAACACCTTAGTGACATCACAGCCTGTAAACCCATCAGGCCCAGCTTTCAGGGCTTTCATTGCAGGAAGAATTTATCTTGTTCTGTGCACTAGTCAGTGTTTATAGATATATTCACAAAAGCTAATGCAAAGCTTGGTAGCACAATGCAGTGGTGGTTAGCACTGATGCCTCACAGGAAGAAGCTCCTGAGTTCGACTGGGTTCGACAAGGGCCTTTCTGTGTGGAGTTTGCCCCATGACAGCTGAGATAGACCCTGGTAAGGATAAGTGGAAGAGAATGAATGGATAACACAAAGCTAAATTGCAATTAGGTTACATCCAAGGGATTTCATTTTTTTAAAGGACTTTTTACAACAAAACTGGAAAAAAATATCTTTTTCCAGTCCTTTGTTTTCCATTCCAACAACAAAACATAAACTCAGTGGCTTAACAATAAGTGCTTAGTGCAGCATATTTAACTTAATTAAAATTCATTCAATACATGTTATGAAGTGGATTACATTAATATAGTATATTGAAATTACACCAATTCAAGGCTGGTGAATTCAGGGTGATGGGGGGGATACAAAGTGAATCCATTTATTTCATATTTTATAAAATGTCAATTTTTCCATTCTAAATATGTCAGAGATTACATTGAACCAGTCCTCCAATGTTGGAGGGATTTCAAAACTGGATTTGTGCAACTTCCTGCTCAGCTACATCCAACTAAAATCTGCATAAAAGTGACTGGTCAGTGGAAGTCGAACTACAAGCGGACTGCAAATTGGAACCAGAAAGCTTCTTTTACCGCTACTTCCTGTCCTTTACAATCTTGTCTCCTGCCTACATATTCAAGCGCATGACTTTATAGAGATTAACGGTATTGTTAATTCACCATTAACAATAACCTTTCTCTAACCACACTTTAACTACATGAGCAGACGCTGAAAGAGAAATGTTGTCTGCTACAGATGTTCATAAAATAATTATTACAATATATTTAAATTAGCTGTTTGAAACACTTGGTCCACCTAAAAGAAAAAGAAAAACGCCTTTTTTAAAAAATGTCCTATAATTATGTGGCTTCCTGACCGGGGCTTTTAACCTTCTCTGGCCCGATGACAGCTGGGACAAGCTCAAGTCTTCTCAAAAGCCTGAATTTAATCAGCAAACAATGAAAGAAATTTTCTTTGCAGTTGCTGCTTCTTCTCTAACACCATCACAGAAATAACTACAATTTTCTGAGGTGATTTAAGAATCAGAATCAGAAAGGGTTTCATTAATTGCGTAAAAGTCTCATAAAAGAAAGAAAATTCAACAGGAACATGTCACAGTAACTCCGAATAATCCGCTGACCTCACTGTGAATTATGAAGCTGATTCTTACAGATGGAATACTCTCATTAAAGGCACACTCTTCAGTACATCATTCACGTGAATGAGGAAAACATATCTGGAAAGATATGTTTCCAGAAGAGAAGAAAAAAATATGCAGGACAGAAAAAAAATGAGTGAAAGAGCTAATTGAAAATAAGTGAATGAAAAACATTTCAACTTCAAATTCTTGTTGATTGAAGTTGTTTTTTTCTCCTACATGTGTTTAATATCATATCGTGTACCTCATAAAAATCAACAACCGGGGGGTAGTGCTATAGCTCACTGGGTCAAGCAGGCGACCCATTTGCCGAAAGGCCATTTACTCCTCTTTCTCCTAGCGTTCTTAACTTCCCTCCACTGTCCTATCCCCAAACAGGCTCAAAACCCCCCCAAAAATCAACATCCGTATTTTCTTTTCATTGGGCTGTGTCCAGGTATGGTAGGATATCACAAATTTAAACTTTGCAAACTATTTTCTACAACTGTATTATTTAGGTGGATGATGCAAAAGGTTAGTTTTCATTTTGAATTTTCAGCAGAAAATTCAATATTTCAAAAAAGGAAAAAACACACAAAAAGTAAGCACTTCTTTTCCTTAGGATCATCTAATATCTAATCCCTGATGTCATTAACCTTCGCTTTGGGCTCATAAAAACATTTTTCTTTTGAATAGGATCTACAGCCACATGGTTATAGTTAGAAAACCATTACTTTTAAAAAAAGGCATGTTTTATTTGGGTTTTTATGACGGTGAATCACCCTCTTGTTAAATAGTTCTTGTACAAAGATCATTTGGCCGTTTGCCTGTTGTTGATTCAGTAGACGTGAGCTCATTGTCTCAATAGAGACACATCATCATCTATATTCTTTAAATCTTTAATCTTCAGAGGAGAAAGAAACTTAATCCAAATGTGTCCAGGACATGCTGTCTCTACTAGTCATTATAATCCAAAGATAAAGCCTTGGAGTACTGAGGAGAATCCCCAAGTTTGTTCGCAGGACACACTCTGCCATCACATTAAAAGTGGTTTGGATCAGAGCGCTGAAGCCCTTCCAGCGCTGGTTTAGTTGCTCTGACACCAGCACTACATCAGTTCTTGATGTACTGGGCAGTTACCAAGCGCGTAAGCACATTAGTGTATGCATGTGACGTATGCTGCTGCTTAAAATGAGCAGGCGTGCTCAGCAAATCCTCTCTGGGTCAATGACTCTAATGTTTCTATATGCGGGCTGGCACTGAATAAAATATCTGATCATTTCTCCATCTCCATTGCTGGCAGCAGTTTGATTTGGCAGCAGGCATGAACCCGTCTTTTAGCTGTTGCATAATTACGCAGGAGGGCACGTGTTGAATTATTAATGCAATTAATTACTTACATTAGAATCACCATTATTATTCAGTCAGCTTAAGAGGTTAGTGCAGTAAGTGGTTGAGTGCACAAAGAATGTAACTCTCAGTGGATGTTCCTCGCGGGCACCTACAATCATCAGGCGCACCGAGACGAATCCTTCAGCTCTTCTCGGAGGAGAGCGGGGAACGTGTCGGCACTGGGAAGATAAAAGAAGGTGAAGAGACAAGTGAAAAGACAACAGCAAAGATGAATTATTTATTTATTTATTTATTTTTGTCTGACAAATAGTGAACTTTTTTTTAAAAAAAATTGTTAACTTTGAATTTTATCCACATCCTTCAGTCCAATTGTGCTTCCAGGAAATCGTTATCCATCTGTTTTCTTCTGGTTTTCTTATTCAGTCACAGTGGCTACAGCCTGCCTACATGAGGCGCACAAATACCTTTAACATTTTTTGTGTTTAACTTTTTAAAAATAAAAAAAGGATTGTACTATCAGCAAGGCTAACGACGCAAAAAGTCATTGGTGTTGTGTTTCTCTTAATTTTTACTGCTCTTCTACTTTCAGCCATGACCAAACTTTTTCCCACATGTTATGTTATGTTATGTTATGTTATGTTATGTTATGTTATGTTATGTTATGTTATGTTATGTTATGTTATGTTATGTTATCTTATGTTATCTTATCTTATCTTATCTTATCTTATCTTATCTTATCTTATCTTATCTTATCTCATCTTATCTCCGCCCACTAGTGTTAGTCAACCTCCTTAAGGTCTAAAATGTGACACTCATGAATGAATTAAGAACTGGACACTAAAAATGGTGTCTGCTTGCTTGAATGAAAATTGTTCGCCTGGAGCCCAAAGAGTTTCCAGCTTTGAGGTTTGTTTGTGCAGCAAACTGCACATATGCATTAGTGTTTTCCCTCAGTGACCCTGAGTGTGGGTTTCTGCTTCTTCCATTGGTTTTACATTGTAACGCACAAGTATTTATATAGTGCTTTTGTAGTCTTACTGCCCCCTAAAAATGCTTTAAAAATGCAGGCCACATTTAGTCACACATTTGATTCATGCTATAGTCATTAATGACTTCATCTACCTCACATCCTTAATGAAGTTAGAAAACCTGTGAACTGAGGATGTCATGAAGGAAACAAGATTTCTGGGGGAGAAAAAAAGAGTAAAGAGTAAAAACCAATTGTTCTTTTTTGCATGAAGAAATTACATAACTATGGGTAAAATAGTCACACTACTCAAAAGCCATGTGATAATCATGGTGCAAATTTGCATATATGATTATGAAGTGTATGAGTGTGAGGGAGACTACGGGGTAGTTGTCACACCACACCCTTCTGGTGTTTTCATTGGCCACAATTTTTACCCCTGTTAACAAAACTGAGTCTTAGTAATCTCCGGCCTGCATCTGCACATACCTGCAGATTTAGAACATATAGACTTATGTGGACAAAATTCATGTGTTTCAGTCCTGCTGCCACAGGTGTATAAAATCAAACACCTAGCCATGCAGGCGGCCTTTACAAACATTTGTTTCACTAGTTTACCATGTCCATGACAAACTAATAAAATAACTCAATGACAAAATAAAGAATTTATTTTAGTTTTAATTTCAAGTGTCAAAAGTTATGCAAAATAAATTTTCATTTGGATTTTTATGCCCATCTGAAAGTGTGACGTAAACACAATGAACATATAGAGCACACAGTCTTCTGTGACAAGTCATGTGTCTAATCAGATTCAAGAAATGAAATCACATTAAAAAGGGAACAAGCTTTGTTTTGGGTTGCAGCCTTTTTCATTTTTCACTTTATTAATAACTAATAAAGATGTCACGTGTTTTCTCTATATTAAAGGGAAGAAGACACATTAATATGATGTATTCCATATTAACGCTTTAATTACTTTAAATGCTGCTAATACATAAATGCTTATTTTTACATATATAATGAGAACTCTTGAAACACAGTTTTCAAATGAAAAAAAGTCAAATATTATAAAACTCATTTACAGCAAATAAATAAAGAATAGTTATAATCAACCAGAGTGGTTTTAGTTTACAGTTTAATTGAATTAGAGGTGAACTGATCCTGATGCTGCTGGGGAACAGCTGCTATCTTTTTGGCGATATCAGGGATAAGGTAACTTTAACTCTTCTGTGCTTCTGTAAAACGTCCCCCAAACAGAACAAATTACCTTACATAACCCAGTGTTGCAATCTGAGTGTTGGGCTCTGCCCTCCAAACCCATCATGCAGACACACTTGGATGTAATGTGACATAGAGCTTGAAAAAAAAAAAAGTCCTTTCCACTTCTCATTTTTACAGGCGTGACATAGTGCCAATATATTTTCATAGCATATACAAGTTCCAAGCTGACAGCCAGTGTGTTCACCGGGTCGTCTTTGAAAGCCTGAAGAGTTGAACGACTGACTAAGCTTTCTTCGTTTTACTCGTCCAGCTCTGTGTCACCGAGGTTACAAGCAGATCACAAATCTGGAAAGGAAGACTGTCATAAGTGTGCAGCTGAATAAGACACACTGGTTAATGCAGGCGATGGGGTCACTGAGGGAGACATGATGAAAAAAGGAGAAATATTACACAGAAGCCTCTGTGTAGGCTGTAACATTTCAAATTGATATAATGTCAACTTTCGAGTCCTCCCACCTGATGTGTCTTTGATTTCCAGTTTGTTTCAAGCAAAATCAGTTAAACCACCTCTAATACATGTTTGACCATCTTAATTGATCATCTTCTGAGGCCTCCGTAAAGTCCCAATCACGGTGAACAGTGCGTTTAGCTGAAAAATACATTCCAGTCAAGCCTAGTTGTATGATATACTGCCAGACTTATACTTCCAGTACTGCTTGCTCCATCTTAGTATGAACATGTGATTAGAAACTGAAGTATCTCATTGAGCCGATGTGACTCATTAATGCCGGGCTCATGTAACATACTGTAATGCACATAAAAATCCCAACGAAAGAGAGACGGCTCTTTTGAATATCCTCGTCTCCTTGTGGTGATGCTAAATATTGATCTATAATGGACTTATGGTAATGATCAATGTTTTTCCTCAGGAAGCCGCAAACAATTGTGTGCTATAATAACATAAAACTTGACTTCACTCTGTGGCTGCTGTTAATTATCTGCAATTACACGGTATATGTTAAAGTGTTAGCTTCCTAAACAGGTTTTCTAAATAGAGATGAATGTAATGTTTTCCCTTTTGTCATGTGCTGGTGGAAGTGATGAATTGGCTGAACTCCCACAGAGTTGGTGTTCTTTTGGTTTACATCTGATGCCACCCATTGTTTGGATGGAAAGCTTTTAGAAGCCAGAGTGGTCGGCTGGCGTTTATAATTCCCTATTTCAATGATTTCATGTTGTTCTTTGCTTCACCATGTGACTGCGCCCTGTAATTTATGATAGTGTATTTTGCATCCATGTTTACAGCAAATCTGTCCTAACACTCTACAAATTAAAGTGTACCTTTTATACTCATTTTCAGTTCCATGTTTGGAATCAGCTGGCTGAGTAATGAGACAGCGCAGACGTTTTTTGTTTTTTTTTTGAGCGACGTTCCAATCACACTCCATACCAGTTGGTGGCGGTAATGCACCATTCAGTTGTTTGCCAACTGCCAATAACATTTAAAAAGGAGAAGAAGAAGACAGCGCAGAGGGACATCCGGGTCGAAGGTCGCCTGGCTACTATTGGAGACCGGCGTCTATTTGCGTGACATGTTTTCAAACTTTTCGCTTATTAGAAACCGGCGCTTAAAAGAGACCGGCGGGTATTGGAAGATACACAGTATATATGCTTTAAAGGAGTCTGAAGCCTGAGCCATTTGGCTCACAGTGGCTACTTGCACATTTTTGACCCACTCTTCTTCACAACACTGCTTCGGTTCATTGAGGTTTGTGGCCAGTTGTTTATGCACACCTCTCTTAAGGTCCCACTACAGA
Source organism: Pelvicachromis taeniatus (assembly GCA_015108175.1). Taxonomy (NCBI): domain Eukaryota; kingdom Metazoa; phylum Chordata; class Actinopteri; order Cichliformes; family Cichlidae; genus Pelvicachromis; species Pelvicachromis taeniatus. The sequence continues at coordinate 7,461 of VURO01049349.1, read as the reverse complement.
ATTTCAGTCAGGTCGACGTCTTTGACTTGGGCTATTTATATTACAAAATCTATTGCACCACCTTCATTCTGTTTTTAGCCATTTTCTTGGACATTTGCTGTTGTGCTTGGGATCATTCTGTTTTTCCATGACTCATTATTGGCTAAGCTTTAGCTGTCTGACAGAAGACCTTTTTAACTCTTGAATACTTTTGTATACAGAGGAGTTCGTGGTTGGTTCAATGACTGCAAGGTGCCCAGGTCCTGTGGCTGATATATTATGGTTTTCCCAACATGTGGTGTTGGGCCAACTATCTCCACTTTGGTTTGGTCTGTCCAAAGGACCTTTTTCAGCAGTACTATGGTTTGTTTAGATGAGATGTTGCAATCTAAGCTGTGCTGCCATGATCCTTCCAGAGAAAAGAGGCTTTCTCCTGGGATTCCTTCCAAACAAGCAATGCTTGTTCAGTCTTTTTCTAATTGTGCTCTTATAAACTTAAACATTTAACATGCTAACTGAGGCCTGTGGAGTCTGAGATGTAGCTTGTGGTGTTGTTGAATTCTCTGAGCTTTGTAGAGTCTGACCTTAGGGGTGAATTTACAGCAGTCTACTCCTGGGAAGATTGTAGCACTGTGTTAACCGATACCAGCAAGTCTCAAAAACGTGTGACTCCCAGCGCCACATAAATAAACCTTTAAAACACATTTTGCATCTAAATTGCAACGTTTCAAATAAAAAATGCAGCATTCTATGTTCTTTGCAATAATGGCTATAGCTTAGCATTAGTGAAGAAGATTCAGATTTACACTGAGCCACAGGCACAAACCGAATACATAAATACTGAAACATGCACAGCTGTTACTGGCTGAAGCAGGTTGTTGCTGGTTTGGATCTGAAGGAGTTATGTCTGAGAAAGTTGATGGAAGTCACTCTCATTGCTGCTGCTGCTGCTTCGTTCACATGACCAGCCAATGTTTACCTATTGTGCGTCTGCTTTATGCTCCGCTGCCTCTATGGAAAGTTGAGTACTTGCCTGACTCACTAAACAAAACATGACATTGTATTTATTAGACTTTATATCCCAGCAGGAGCTGGCTGGAGTTTAACCAAATAAAATAGTACACAGTAGTGAGATCTCCCACTGATTCTGTTCCAGGGTATAAATATACAAGATACAGCATGAAATCTTTGCTATGTTGGGGCAAACTGGCCGCCTTATGGTTTATTTGATCGGAAATGTGAACTCTTTCCTCTGCTTTTTCTCCACATTTAAGAATGCCGATAATCTCATATCCTGCAATATTGAATTATGAACCTCTTTCACAACCCAGAGCTTTTAGTGAGTGCTGACCGCTGCTGCTCAGTTAATGTCCTAATCCTTCCATTGGAAATTTGAGATTAACTGAGAAGTGTCCTAGCTTCATCAGACACTAAATATGTATTACAACTCAACACTGTAACGATATAAAGAAATATTTCAGGGTACACAGGAAAGAATTTATTGGATTATACCTTTTTGTCTGCAACAGATTTTAAACTAAATTATAAATTGTTAGATTTATTACTAATTACCTCTGCTGGAGATGTGATTTGCTTCAGTTTGTCTATTTGTTTGTCTCTCAAAGTCAAGGACATGAGAAAAGTCTAACTTAGACCTTTCCGGGAAATCTACATTATAACTTAGAATGTCACCGGAAAATCCTCCAACCTTGTGCTTTAATCTTCCATGTATTGGCATGTGTACCTTCCCAAAAATGTAACTATACATCGGGGAGACGCAGCCCCACAATGACTGAATGGCGTGGACGGTAACAGCGTAGGGTTAAAAAGGGTTTCCTCTGTTGTAAGCTACGATATGGATTTCCTGCAGAAGTCTAAATCAGGCTTCATGTCTGGAGTCTATCTTGATCCAGATTTGCACTGAATTCAGGGTCAAATTCTTTACCATTGCAGGATAGAGCAAAAGTGGACATTATGCACTATCTATCTTCAAACAAACATCCAATTAAAATGAGAACTATTAGCAGAAATTAGTGATTCATTAGTTTAAACCAAACTGATTTATTAGAGCCTCAATGTGGCTCTGAACGTGATATTCGGGTCAGGATGAAAACAAGTGCACCGAGACTATTTTGAGACTAAGTCTAATTTTGACTAAGTTTGAGCTAAACACCTTCCAATAGCCAGGTTTGCTTTGCACATGTACTGTCTCTTCTGCACTTCATCGTCTTAGACTCATATCAAATTCATTATCCACTATACATCACCGTGTACTTCCTGGTTTCTAGGCTTTCATTAAGCTTAAAGACACAGCAGCACTTTAGTCTTTGTTAGATTTGTTATCCCAACCTCTGGTGAGGCCCATGGCGCATCTGTTTATTGAAAACATATATCTGAAAACATATATTCCTGTAAGTCAGCTGTCTTCAAAAAGTGATGCATTTGTGTTATAATATTTCCCCTGAATGTCTTAAATATGCCCCTGACAAATACTCTCCATATTGGAATATTTAAGGAAAGTAAAGCTAATAGTGAGCTCAATAAAAACTAAAAAAAC
>VURO01049346.1:11488-31591 GCA_015108175.1 Pelvicachromis taeniatus | reverse complement strand
CCGCCATTTTGCCTGGCGGAAAGGCATGTGATCATGTCCGTCCAAAGTAGTGCCGTACGAATTAGCACGAAAAAGAGACTAGATTAGCAAGCTGGCTCTCGCTGGCCCTGTACCCATATCTGCAGCAGGTCTCCAAGGTGAACAGCCTCTGGCATGTTAGAACAGGGCAGCTAAGGGAAGTCGGCAAGTCAGATCCATAATTTCGGGATAAGGATTGGCTCTAAGGGCTGGGTGGGTCGGGCGCGGCCCACTTTGCGGGGCTCTAGCGCTACTAGCCCGCTAGCGCACCTGCGGCTTTTAGTCTGGTGCGGCTAATGTATGAACAAAATATGATTTTTTCATAATTTCAAGTTGTGCGGCTAATATTCAGGTGCGCTTTGTAGTCCGGAAAATACGGTATACCTCCACCTCTCCAGGCTCTCTCCCACTTGCTCCCTAATCTCACTACACATGACAATATAGTCTGCAAACATCACAGTCCATGGAAACTCCTGCCTGATCTCATCTGTCGATTACGATCACAGGCTTTGGACGGTTGCCCTCAGTATTGATGGTATAAGTGGGACTGTTTAGTGACAGTAAGCTGATGATTTATCAGTCTTGTTATTGGAAAAATCATTTATTAGGTTATCTAGATATAATATAGACAGATCATTTAAAAAAAAAAAAAAAAGATCCAACGCATTGCAAAATAAAAGAACAATGATACTGAGTTCTTTGCTGCTTTCTTTAAATCTGCCTCCCTTTTCTCTCCTCCAAACTTCCCTTTCTTCCACTACTCCACCCTTGTTTTCTCTTGTTTCTCTCAGTTCCTCCACTTTGTCCTGCTTCCTCTTTATGCCTCTGGTGTTCTCATTTCCCCATGTCTCCTGCTCTACCATTCTCTCATTTCATTCCTCCCTCCACCTCATCGCTCTCTGCCGAGGGCAAACCGGCTGTGATGCTGTTTTAGATCCACTGGTGTGTTGGAGCAAAACACACTCCTTTGTTCCTAGTGTGTGTGTGTGTGTGTGTGTGTGTGTGTGTGTGTGTGTGTGTGTGTGTGTGTGTGTGTGTGTGTGTGTGTGTGTGTGTGTGTGTGTGTCAGGTGCAAGCCTAGGGGTTTTTATTAAGGGACAGAAATGGCTGCCTCCCTCAGATGTATGTATGTCTATCTGTCTCTCTGTCCTTATGTTAACTGTAAAACTACAGACCTGTTTCCATACCTCTTTATCTAACTGCCCATCAGAACAAAACAATAAGCCTGTCCACTTTTTTAGCAAGTCTTCTCAGCTCCATTAGTTTCACTATTCCAGCTGCATAGACAGCAATTCTGTTTGTCAGGAAGTCCAGACTAAAATATCTCTGCTTGCTCGTAATTTTGTACAGACCTTTGTGGTGCCCAGAGGACAAAGGTTAGTGCCATGACTCGTTGAAGTGAGATGTTATTTTTGCACAGACATTTTGCACATGGTATGTTCTAATAAACGTTGTGATTCACTGGCATTTCTTCCATAAAAAATATCAAAAAGAATGACGTCATGCCATTTTAAGATTTGTCACTGTAGAAAGACACTTTTGTTTGGTGACTCAAACAAACATCATACAATGTTAATCGCATTTTTCAGCCTCAATGGCACTATGTTTGGTTCTCATTAGCACATGTTTGTATGTGTGCACATTAAATGAATATAGTAAATTTGTCAAAAATACAAATCTTAAGAAAAAAGCATTAAACAATTGGGGAATGTCTGGCAGTATCTCTGCAGATTGCCTCTGCAACCCCCTTTTATGGTCTTGAACAGTGGATCATTAACCACAGTTTTAGACAATGGTCTATTTACAACTTTGTGCCAGGAGTTTTTGGGAAGGGCCATTTTCCTGTCCCAGCAAAACAATGCACTTGTGCAGTAAATACACGCGTTCCCTGCTGGGTGTGGAAAATGTGGCTGTCTTGCAAGGAGCTGTGAGTTTAGCTCCCTGCAACACCTTTGAGATCCAGTGAACCCAACAACCTTGTCAATTTTCTTGTGACTGAACTACCAAGTGGCTACAGGTCCCATTTAAATGTGGAAAATATGTTTTATATTTCTGCTTTTTCGCTACATGGTAATGTTACTATTGTTATTATTATTTTATGTTAACAAAGTTACAAACGGTTTCACAGAAAGAAATGTATAATATGCCTTAATACAAAATTATACCCTCAATATAGGTTAGTCTGCTTCATTGTCATTAATCACGCATGTATGCATAAAATTATAAAGAATAATTTATTTGCCAGTCTTTGTTAATGATCAAGAAAAGAAAAGAAATAGTCATAATCTGGTCTGTTTTCACTCATGGGATAAAAAAGTTCATAATAAAGCTTATACAAGCGACATATTCAAGGACTGGCAAACACCACCACACCCTGTAGGCATACTAGCCTATCCTAGATATGCTTATTTCAGTTAACTGGCATTTGTTCAAAGGCTATTGACTCATATATTTCATATTATGATTTTAATGTACATGGTTTTGATGTTGTATCTACTTTACTTGGTTGTATGACTCTTCTATAATCAGTGCAACTAGAGGTTTTGGTGTGTGGGTTATGTAGTACCCAGGGGGACTCATTCAGTTTGAAAATGCTGCCTTCCTGAGCTTCTGGAAATCTTGATATTCACACTTCATCCAACAGAAACTCGGCCTTAAACGGCACCAGCAATTTATATGACACTCATGTGAGCAGCTTCTTCCACAGATAGAAAATGACTAGGTCCAGACAGCTTCCGCCTGCTGTCTTAAAAAGTGTGCTGACCAGCGGGCTCCTATCTTCACTTAGATCTTCAGTACACCCCTCGAGCTGTGCCAAATGCCATCCTGCTTTAAATATTACACCATCATTCCAGTCCCAATAATAAGTCCCTATCACAGGATTGAATGGCTACAGGCCTGTTGCTCTGATGTCTGTGGTTATGAAGACCTTTGAACATCTGATGTTGCGATTATTGAAAACCATTACAGGATAACTGCTGGATAGCCTGTAATTTACTTACTGGGCAAAGAGGTCTGTGTCGCTGTGATGATGCAATCATTATGCGACTGTAATACATCCTACAACACAGGACTTATGCAAGTCTCCTGTTTATGGATTTCAGCTCGGCATTCAAAATGATGATGCCTGAAATTCTCTCCACCAAACTCTCTCAGTTCAGTGTATCCCCTTTCATCTGCCAGTGAGGCACCAGCTACCTGTCCAACAGGAAACAGCAGGTGAAGATGGAGAAAGTCACCTTTGTAGTTTGGACAGTTAGCACATGTGCTCTTCTTCCTCTACGCCAATGACTGCCCCTTCAAGAACCAGCCACTAAGCTCCTAAATTCCAGTCACTGAACTCATCAAAGATGTTGATGAGTCTACCTCATCTACTTCATTGCTGTCTCGTTGTCCTAAGAACATCAAGGATGTGCTTCACCACCCTAACATACTTCTATTATAACATGCACCCTATTATTTAGAGATATCTAAATCTACAAAGACAAAGTGAAACTGTTTCTGACCTTTTCTATATTGCTCCATCAACACTTTCTAAGCAGACGTTGCATCTGTGATGTTCTTTCTCTTTCTCTTTCTCTTTCTTTCGTCATCTGTCTTCTCAGCCTAGCTTCAAATACTCTAACCTATAGCTACATAGTATGTCTCATTAATTTTATCCCTCTGTAGTTACTACAGCGCTGGAGACCACCCTTGTTCTTGAAAATCAATACCATTCCTCAGGATTCCTCTCACTCGTCACTCGTTAACCATATGGTTGAAAAGTCTGCTGTCCTCTAATAGAGGTCAGGATACTTCCAAAGGTATGTCATCAGCACCAACTGCCTTTCTACTCTTTTCTACTCAATTGTCTACTGTCTATCCTGTTCATAGATGCCCTTCGATGCCTCATTCTTAATCCTCTGCATTCCCTGATTAACTATCATTTCTCCAGCCATCCTCCTCTCTCTTCTTTATTCATTAGCTCCTCTAAGTACTCCTTCCATCTTCTCAGCACACTCTCATCACTCGTGAGTATATTTCTATCTCTTTCCTCAATCATCTTGAACTACTGAAAATCCTTTCCAGCTTGATTTTGATACAAGTCATTTTCTCCTTCCGTCATCTCCAGCCTCATACAATTCGCTACAAGTTTTACATTTGGCCACCTCTCTCTTTGCTGTACACCAATCCTCCAAGTATTCCTGCCTACATTCCTCATCTCCTCCTTTCCTGTTGTTCAAATTTGGGTGATCGCTGAATATGCCACATTAAGAGCATTCAGAAATTGCTACAGTATTATGTAATCCTTATGAAAATGTGGGGAATTTGGCAGTCGCGAAGAAACAATTACCCCATAGCTGCACATCCTTTCCAACTCAGTCTTTGCCTAACATATCAATACAAGTGCTTTTCTACTTCCTTAGCGTCCAGCCTCAGTTACAACTGACTACAAGAGTTTTCCTTTGCCACCTCTCTCTTTGCTGTGCACCAATCCTCCCAGTACACTCCTGCCTACATTCCTCATCGCCTCCTTTCTTGTTGTGCATATGTTTAGTAAGTATGGTAAAGAGGTTCATGTTAAGCATAGTAAAAAAATATATATATATTTTCAAGCCACTGCTTAATAAGTTTCAAATGTTACACTGATGGTTGTCGTGTATGTTATCACGTGTGACATTTTGAATTATGAATTACCACAGCCAAGTGGTAATTCATTTCCGACGGTCCGTAAATGCAGCATTGGTATGATGGGAAAGGCTGGCTTGTTGACTCACCCTGTGCTTTGGTTTCGCTGTAGCTACGGCTGGGAAAGTGGCTAGCAACCTTGTCAGTCGTTCACTAGTTAATATGTCAATAATGTAGTCCTCGTCAAATGTTCTCGTACAAGAAGATGACGGTCTTTAAATGAATTCCGTGCTGGCGGGGCAACTCGTACGCAGGCGCGACGTTGTTTGAGCTAGTACTGGCTGAAGTTAGAAGATTGTCAAGATAAACGACTGAAGTTCCTCCGGAGTGGTATGAGTAGCGCTGGGCTGACCAGGGGTAGCCTAGCTTATGTAGCGAGTTAGCCAGCCGAGTGCGACATGGAAAAAACAATATTTCCAAGTGGCTATAGGCCGTAAATGAATGATTATTTATTCGGACAGCTACCAAGAGCCGATCTTACAAAAACCGAAGCAGAAGTGTCTGGCCATAGCTTTGAAATTTGCCCATCCTGGCTGCACTGCTGGCCTAGGTAGCGAAGAGAAAGCTACCTAGCTGCACGTCTGGCCCCTCAACCAAAGTAAGTGTTTACACTCGTATACTGTTCATTGACATTGTTGTGCGGTTCAGTCTTAAATAGTGGAGTTGCTAAATGCATTTATATACTTTATTTACATGATATCTAAGCTAATATAGGTGCGTGTCTTAGCTGTTAGCGCCAACTTAATTAATCTAATGAAGCTATAGCTAACTGTAGCACGCCAGATCATGGCCTTGGTGAGTTTGTTCTGAAGCCAAGTTTATAAAATATCACTGGATATGCCCAGTCCCACTATCGATTTGTGACTTTGCTACCTGTCACATTTGGGTTAATATGCTACGCGTCCAGAAATTGCGGCAGTATCATGTAATCCTTATAAAACTCAGAGGAGTCTCGAGGAAACAATTATTGCCGAACCTTGCCTTAAATTATAGGAGATGGTATATGTAGCCAGACTTCTTTTCGTCAGTGTTTGTGCACATCAGAAATTACTAAAGCTAATGTCATGAGTTTCCTCTTTCTCTCTGGGAAGTGTCAATGTAACAAACTGCATTCAGAGTATTATTTCTTTTGCTTACCAACAAGTGTAATGTGCCTACACGTGCTTGACTTATAAATCCAGTAATATTTAATAGAATTGATGGAAAATTAATAATTTAAGTGGGAAAACAAATTATTCATCATGAAGAAAAATGCTGAGCTTTCACTTTTTCCTAGTTCCTTTTCATTTGCGCTTTTGTTTTCGGTTATCTGTTGCAATTTCTGTAGATGAAACTTTAATCAGGATTTATTGTTATTTTTTTCTTAATGTTTTCTGAAATAAATCGGTAGTAGCTCTAACTGTGGTCAGCCTTGTTTTCCCGTTAAGGTGGATGCTCTTAAACAATTATTTAATTTCAACAAAACTTACAATTACAGAATTAATTTAAAAACAAACAAGAATCTATAAATTCATCCTGAAGAAAAAGTTAGACAGAATTTGTGGATGAAGTAGTGTCCCCAATTTCAGCAATATGAACCTGAACTTAAAAGTTAGTCTTGCTGTCTTTTTTTCCCCCCTGTTGTTCAGCTTAATTGCTTCCACTTTGATTCAGTGATGTCGAAAAGTGACATCACTGAACAGTGAGTTATTTATAATCCAGCATAGTTCCACTTATTTTGTTATAACACTAGTCACTTGAGCAGACCTAATTTCTGTCATTTCTTTGCTGTTAGACGTTTAGGTGGGAAAGTTTTGTAACAAATTTTATTTTGAAGATGGTTAGTGTGTTCGTTGTCTATGAAAATGAGGACAGGACTGTGCTAATGACATATTTATATAACCTATTAAATGCACAATCATTACCTATTTATAGGCAGTTTTAATTTTGTAAGAAGTACCATAACAGTCATAATTCGGCTCTCAATTTGATTAGGAAAAAGAGCAGTAGGGGTTCGCGGATTAGCAGCTGTTTGAAAGACGATTTCATTATGCTGCTTTGTTGCGGCAAAGTGCAAATTGTACTTCTCTTGGAGCTTTAATATGTACAGTCTTTATTTTTTACAATTTAAGTAATTGACAAAAATGTACTTCTGCGTTTAAAGGCAGCCATTCGTTGAATTAGACATACAGCTTTTATAATCTTTCTCCCCCGACAATGGTTTCTCTGTACTTCAGCTTTATGCAACACGTTTGATAACAGTTTATGTAAAAGTTCATTCCATGTACCCTAATCAGAATATTGAATTTATCACAGAGTGCTTTAAAAAAAGGAGACAAAAAAGAAGAACTTGGTATCATTCTGTATGCTGACATATCGCATGAGACTGATTCTGATTCTATTTGATATTCTCTTTCCAACCGAAGAGCCAAAAGAGGTTGTGTCAGTATGCTTATGCTTGTTTATTGAGAAAACGGGGCACAAATTTTCATCAGTGTTTCCAGCCGCCACTGCTTTTCCTCCTGATTCCTGGTTTTAACCTCCTTTCTGTGACTGTCTTTTTACGCCTTTAGGTTTTAGGAAGATTACAGTGTTGAGTGATAAACTTTTTTTTTATTGATAAAATGAATGACGTAAAATCCAAAAATAGTATCTCCTGATTCTTATAATGATGTCCCCTACATCAGCCATAACATTGTATCTCTGTGAATGAGCTTTGACTTCTTACAACTAAAGCACTTCTCAAGCTCTGTTGAGATGATTTCCCCCAAAACCTGAATGTGTCACTGTCATTTGATTGCTTTCAGTACTTAACAGTACTCTGTTTTCTGACCTGTTTGCAACCACTTATATATATATATATATATATATAAAAATTTTATAGCTACATTTTTAAAGACTGTTTACAACTTGAAACATTATTTCAGAACATCTTTAGTTCTTTTAGTTTTAATTAGCGTCCATGCTGACATAGCTCTTTCTTTTTTTTCTTTTTTTTTCCATTTTATTCTTTTAATGTCGAGATTTTTTTATGTTTATTTAAAGTGATTTATTACAATGGAATCACACTATCCTAGTCATTTTTAAGTGCACTTGAGTCTTGCTTGGTCTATTTTAATTTATGTAAATGGTTTTTATAATTTCCTCCTAGTTTGTTCTCTTTTCTATGTTTCTGGGAAACATTTTGTAATGTTGGTTTTGATGAGTTCTATACTAATATACTTTACTACTACTATCATTGTTATTATTATTGAAGGTTGTATGCTGTTGATGGCCTCCCTGCCAGCCATGGACACTGTTACAGACACATGTCCAGTGGTGCACCAAAATGGGACTGCCCATCGGGAATCTGCAGACACAAGACCAGCTGCTGTTGTTCTAAGGCTTCATTTATATCACACCAGCCAAGGAGTGGCCGACGGCAGCTTTCTAAGCTACCCACCTGGGGACTATGTAGCTGAAGAGCTGTGCATAGATGCAGCAAAGGCATGCAGTGAGTACTCACGCTGTGCAAGTCTCCATAAAGAACCCCCATTCATGTGTTTTCCTGTAACTTGGAGCATAGATCCAAAGATAAGGTTATCAAGAGGCCACAGTAAAAGCTAATAACAGAAAAATTGTTAGTTTGTCCACTCATCTGCGTGCTTTGTTTAAACTTTGCCTTCACTGTCTTTAATGATAAGAACAAATATGGTAGCTTAGCTTTGTGCTGTTTTTTTTTTTTATTATTATTACATCAACAGTATGGCTTTGCAGAGTGGGACGACACTCACCTGCATACTGTGCGTCTGATGATAAAACAAACACAAATGACATTTTAGACCATCTGTATTGACCCTTTTTGCCTGTGTTAGTACAAGAAACACTTTCTACTTCATGTATCCTGAGGCATAGTCCTCAGAGCTCCCTTTAAATCCAGCATTCATTTGTTGTTAGTTACCTAATTGAATATAATCCAAGCTTACAGAACATAATGTGCCCTCTCATTCTTTCGTCACTGTAGGTATATCACCACTTTACTGCAGCCTTTTCGGGCTTTTCCGAGACCGGGATCACTTATGGTTTTCACCCAATCACACCTTCCAGCTTGATGATACTGCCTCTGAAGATGTGTTTTTCAGAATACGGTAGCATACTTTACTTCTGCAATTCCTCTTGTGTCTTTTTGAGATTTAAAAATGTCTTAATGACTCTCTACGTTTTGTTTTCTAACCTGTTTCCACAGGTACTACTTCCCTGGTTGGTATAGTGGTGGGGCATCCAGGGCTTATCGATACGGAGTGACAAAAGGGTCAGAAAGCCCCGTCATTGATGACTTTGTAATGTCATACCTCTTCTTTCAGGTAAACGCTCTCACCTTATGTCAAATAGGTTAGAATTTCAATTGTTTATAAGTAGATTAATTTAACAAAAATATTCAAGACCGCAATTCATAACCAGTAATGTAGATGAGGTTTTAGAAAATGAGCAGCTTTTATCCTTGAAGTGCAGAACTATCAGTTTGGTAGATTATGAGTTAGGTCACATGTTTAAATGGCTTTTTTTTTTTTTTCTCTCATTACTCAAGGACATATATAAAGATGTGAATAAGAAACTGGTATATTTTATTCAATTCTCGCTGTGTATCTCAGTATCTCCCTCACATGAAAGAGAGATTTAACTGTAGTGTTAGTTTTTGTATATGACAGGTTGCACCTCTGCATTCATAAAAGAAAGTTCTTTACATGTTTAATTGGAGTAGGTTTTTAAATATGGTTACTGTGCATTGGATGCTTGCATTTTTTTTAATTTTTTTTTTGGCCTTTGTGTGTTTTTTTTTGTTGTTGTTTTTTTACATTCCACCAATGATAAAATATCTGTATAGGAAAGAAAGGGGCAAGTGCTGTAAACTTTATCAGAAGAGTCATTAAAACTGTACAGCTAGTTAAAACAATTTAAGCATTTTAATATATAGTGACCACATTGTAATAGAAATATTTCCAGGGTAAGCGAATAGTTTCAGTTCCAGCTTACAATACGGCTGAAGCTGAACTCTGCGTGAACTTTAGGATTATGTGGAATTATGCTGGTGGAAGTCTGTCGTGGTGGTTTGGCAAAAGCCTAAAAGGGAGAGCAGAAGCACCTCCGCAGAGGTCATATGTGTGTTTGCAGCCATTATAGCTATTCCTTATGCTTTCATTCACCTTTGGAAGATTCTGCTTTTACTTTTTAGAGGATATGTTAAACTCCCTGTGGTCTAGTCAGCACCTTACCTTCTGTGTTTCTGACAAAGAAAGCCAATACTTTGCAAAAGAGCAAAAACAAAATGAGGGGGCATTGTTGAATTTTAGAATTTGTTGTCATTTTAATAAACCCTTTTTTTCCTGTGTTGGCTGTAATAACAAAAGCCATTTTTCCAGTTTTATTGAAGACACAATAACAATAGCTTGTTATTGGTGGCCAGTGCAATATGTTAACATTCAACCTTTTTTCTTTTTTTTATCTTGTAGTTTTGGTCTTGTTTAGTGTTCACACTGGCTTCTTATTACAGTCAAAACACGGAGCTGCAAATGTGACGGCAAAGGGCCTCACAGGAAGCTCTTTCATTGGTCAGTTGTGATAAAGAGCCACCCTGCATAATCAGCGTTGGATCCAGTCACTGCAAGCTATTTTGTACCTAACTTTTCTCTAAACTGTTGGGGTCAGAAGGTGACAGAGAAATATTTGTACATAGTAAAAAACAAGATAAAGAGAATAGGAGGAGGAACTTTGACACGAGGCTGTGATCAATAGAAATATAAATTTGAACTAAATTTACATTTATTGTTACACACTGCTTAACACTAATAGCTTCGCCTGCTTTGGATTAACGCCATAACTGAGCTTACAAATAAATTAGCCAGTTATTTGTAAGCCTGGTTGTGATTGTATGGTCAATACCCATAAACATCAGCCTTTTTGTGTGCTTTTAAAGAATATATCTTGAAATTGTTGGTTTAATTAAAAACTGTCACACGCACGCACTTGGTATACAGAAATTACTTAAGTAGAGTTGCAGTAGACTTGAAAACGTGGACAGACACCAGTACGCTCGTTAGCTCGATCAGAATGGTTGACCTTTACAACTAACAATGATTATTTTATTTTTTTTCTTATCCCTTCTGTGCAGTGGAGGAATGACTATCTGAATGGCTTGGTGAAGATTTCCAACTCTCATGAGACACAAGAAGAGTGCCTTGGTTTGGCTGTACTTGACATGACAAGAACGGCCAAAGAAAAACAGCTGTCACCTCTGGACATATATCACTCTATAAGGTACTTAGAGCTGCTTTTATGGGTTTTATCTGTTTCACTCCTACTAATTGATTTCATACATGTTTTCCATCAAAAATGCTGACTTGCCTTAAGAAAAACAGCTGTGAAAGAAATTTATCAAAATAAATGATAATAGTCTGACCAGAGAATAAGTAAACAAAACGTCTCATTCCATTTTTCAGGATTTTTTTTTTTTTTTTTTTTTTTTTAATGGTGTTATTGCTTATTTTATATTTTTGTACGATATTCACCATGTGAGCATAAGTACTGGGGCACCTACAGACTTAACCCTACAGGCGCTACTCAACCATGGAAGCCCATACAGCGAATGAAGCCCCTAGTGAACAGTTTTGCTGAGGTTTGGTACTCTCATTTATTGAGTCACGAGAGCATCTAGGACTTTTACAGCACCTCTGCACTCTCTGACCTCACTCTGTAACTTTATGTGGTCTGCCACATTGTGACGGAGTTGTTGTGGTTCCTGAATGCTTCCACTTTGCAATACTATTACATAAAGTTGATCATGGAATGTCTTAAGAACTGATTTATTGCCATGGTGGCATCCTAGTACAGTAGCATATTGCAATTCAGTGAACTCTTTAGAAGCATCCATTTAGAAGTGGTGGCTGATTGAATGGCTACATGCTCTCATCTTGGCTCCTGTTAGAGGGTGGGGTATACTGGGAAGCAAGTGAACATTTTGTTCTCAAAGTTGATGTGTGAAGTAGGAAAAATGGGCAATCCAAAAGGATTTGAGAAAGTTTGACAAGGGCCAAATTGTGATGTTGGACGATCTCCAGAACTGCAGCTACTGTGGAGTTTTCCCCCCATCTGCAGTGGTCAGTATCTATCAAAAATGGTTCAAGGAAGGAACTGTGATGAACCAGTGGCAGGCCAAGACTCATTAATGGGCGTGGTGAGCCGAGGCTGGCCCGTAAAGTTGATTCCAACACGAAAGATAGAAAGGTGCCAGAATACACAGTGATATGGGGTTCTGTAGCCTCAAACCAGTCAGGGTGTCCATGCCGACCCTTTTCCACTGCCAGAAGCATAAAAAATGAGCATGTGAGCATCAGAACTGGACCAAAGAGCAATGGAAGAAGGTGGTCTGGTCTGATGACTCACGTTTTCCTTGACATCACACGGATAGCTGGATTTGTCTTCGTCAGTTGGGGAACACCTGGCACCAGGATGCACTAAAGGAAGAAGGCAAGGTGGCAGAGGTATTGTGATTGTAATGTTCTGCTGGGAAACCTTGGGTCCTGCCATCCATGTGGATGCTACTTTGACACCCATCATTTGCCTGAGCATTGTTGCAGACCATGAACACCCTTGCATCTAAATGGTATTCCCTTATGGCTGTGGCCCCTTTCAGCAGCATAATGCGGTCTGCCACAAAAGCAAAAGATGAATCGAGTGGTTTGAGGAGCACAAAAACAGGTTTCTGCTGTTGACTTGACCTCCATATCCGAACAAGTCTGGACGAACAAGTCCGACCCATGGAGGCACCACCTCACAACCTGCAGGACTTACAGGTCTAGTAGAGTCCGTGCCTCAAAGGGTCAGGGCTATTTTGCCAGGAGAATAGGGAGCAATACAATATTAGGCAGGTGGTCATAATGTTAAAAGGAAAAAGGTGTCGCCCAATACTTTTGTCCATATGGTGTATTTGAACTTAAAAAATCAAAGTATTAATTTTTACTTTATAATTTTGTACAAAATATGTGGAATATGTGGAAGTGCAGAGTTGTTGTTTTGTTTTTTTAAATGAAACATTTAAAGGACTCATGACACTTGGCATAGCTTGCTGACACAAGAATTTACTGAATCTCTTTTAGCTACAAGTCCTTCTTGCCAAAAGACATGCGAGCTCAGATCCAGGACTGCAATTTCTTGACACGTAAACGCATCCGCTTCCGCTTCAAGCGCTTCATCCAGCAGTTCAGCCAGTGTCGGACTACAGTGCGTGACCTTAAACTCAAGTACCTCATCAGCATGGAGTCTCTGGAGAAGTCTTTCTACACAGAGACCTTCCAGGTCAAGGAGCCATCAGGCGTCCAGCTCATCATCCTGGTGGCAGCAGATACTGGCATACAGTGGTGTCGAGAGTTGATTAAGGACTCGGAACAGGTTGGTACAACGAGTACTGTGTTATAGTGTATATTTTGGACTAGATCTTTTCACTGGAACACTTTTTGATAGTCCTGGGACTACACAGACTATCAAAGTGTTTAGATCAGTTTTCTAAGAATCTAAACTATCACCCAAAGAAATGAAAGCAGATAAGAAGCAGATAACTTAACACAACTGAATTATAAAAATAATATGTCAGAATAAACATCACACTGACTGTATCACCAGTACACAATGTTTTGCCTCTAGCGCTATACTTTGACCGCTGCACAGTGTGACCTACCTTTGCACGACTGATAGAAACAAAGAAACAAAGCCGACAGCTGGGCTAATTTCGACCACACAATAAATGAAAGAAAAGTTGATTCTGTGAATATCCGACACACTTTATGACACAACTACATGCAAATAAGAACCTCAGGAGGAAAGCAGTATCGTGGAAACAATTCATTTTTCACTAGTAGGTGTAGTGCGAAAGCTGTCAAGAGATGCGTCTTTTGAAATGACAAGAATCGGGTACAAGTATGACAAGAATCTAGTACACCTAGAATAGGTGCGAAAAATGACACACAGGCAGAGTGCAGCAATTTTTGGACCATTCACTCCAACTAGCTAGCGGTGAAAGCAGCACATCCTGCTCACTGTGGGAAAGAGCCTTAATGCAGCTTTGAATTGTTATTGTAGTAGTTGTTTGTTATTGAGTTGCTATGTTACACTGTTTCACCAGGAACTACAGACCTTGTGTGATTTCCCTGATGTCACCAATATCAGCATCAAACAGGCCAACAAAGACAGCGCTGCAGAGAGTCGGGTGGTTACCATCAACAAGCAAGATGGCAAGAATCTGGTAATTTCATCTTATAAATCTATTTCTTTGTAGACCATTGCCAAAGCCATCACCTAAGTGTCTACTCATGCCTTTCATAAACAAATAAATTCACTTTTTTTTTTTGGTTTGTGTGACAGAAATCAACAGATGTGGTCTGTTACATTTTTCTTGATATTTCAGGAACTGGAATTCCCCACCCTGCCTGAAGCCCTCTCTTTTGTGTCCCTCATTGATGGCTACTACCGACTGACCACAGATGCACATCACTACCTTTGTAAAGAAGTGGCTCCTCCTAGGCTGGTTGAGGCCATATCTTCGCATTGCCATGGTCCAATCACGTATGTAAAATATAATGTAACAACGACATGTGTAAAAAAAACAACTCTCCTTTAAAAAAAATCCTACTTGAATGATGTAAAACAAGCTTGGGTCCTCTATGAGAGCCCTTGAGGGTCCTGTGCAGTGTCCGGGCATACCGGGCATATGCCCGGTGGGCCGATGGTGATTTTTTGTTTTTATGGGCCAATGGATTTTATTTATTTATTTATTTTGTAAGGGTATAAACAATGAAAGGTGTTGGATTGTCCAATTACTCATGGACCAATTACAGCAGAGGAGGTCGGATGCACCCACCCCCGTGCTCAGCAATCTTTTAGACGAACTAAAGAAAATAGAGAACAAACAAAGGAAATGAGGTGCCTGAGGTATTCACTAAGCATGTGATCAGTTGTAGCTGTCTTCCTAAAGAACTCATGGATTTTTGTTATTTCATGCTTGACACTCATTGGTCCTCAGCCACCTTCCTTCAACATACAGTCTCAGGGTGCTGAACTTGGGGTGAAACCCTCCATGCATGTAAGGAGCTTTCTTGTCCTGATGTCAGTGGCTTCTGTCTTCTCAGTTGGCCAGCTTATTATCCAAGCAGGGTATCTGATCACCAGCAGGTATTGATTGCCCAGATCTAGTTTTTCCTGTTCATCCTCAAGTTTACTCTTGGCAGATTGATGCCATCCAGGTGGCTAGCGCTTAAGCCATTTCATAGTCTGTAGCCAGAGTGAGTTCATGTTAAGGATCTCACTGAGGGGGTTCAGGCCTATGTAGCAGCAGCGGCGTGCGTGCGTGTCTCATGTTTTATTTTCTGACACAACAGGTTTATGACTAATGCTAAATTGTCAGTTTAAGAGCAAATGGTAAAAGCTGTATGTGTGTGTGTGTGTACTGGTTTTTCCTATCTTTGTGGGGACCAAAATTTTACATTTGGTGTGGACCAACAAACCCTTATGGGGACCAAAATCATGATCCCCACGAGTGTGAAGGCATTTTTCAGACTCAAAATGTGGTTTTAGAATCAGAGTTACAATTGGGTTATGGTTAGGTTTTGGGTTAGGGTTAGGCATTCATTTTTGATGGTTAGGATAAGTGACTAGGGAAAGATTTTGTCACTTAGATGTCCCCACTAAGATAGCAACACCTGAGGCGCATGTGTGTATGTGTGTGAAAGAGTGTGAGATAATGCGTAGATGTTTAAATTTGATTATTTCTGCAATTTGAGCCTGCATTATGCTTTTATTGGACGTGTGTTTGTTTTAGGTTAAACTAAACTAAAACAAACACTTGTTTTTCACTCATAAATAAATATGGGCGTTTAAAATGTGTTCCTATTTAATGTTTAAGTGGCCAAAATGTAGACACATTCCTGTGTCAGTTGGTGTTTATATATCCCTCTTGTGTTGTATCCTAAATATGACGGCAATAAAGGCTTTCTAGCTGGTAATTCTGCATTTTCCTCCATCAATTTTATTTTGTTGTTTTTCTTGTAGAATGGAGTTTGCAGTTAACTGGCTTCAGAAGTGTGGAAACAAGCGGGGACTGTACATTTTGAGATGTAGCCCGAAAGATTTCAACAAATACTTTTTGACTTTCCCCGTCGAGGTAGGTGACGTTCAGTTGTGGTCCTTCATTTAATTGTTGTTTTTTTGTTTTTGTGTATTGCCCAAGTGTGATATAAGTAATTAAAAAGGGCAGCTGATAAAACGTATTTATCAGCTGCCCTTTGTGGGGGTTAAATTTCAGTTTGCATCATCCTTTATATTTTGATAAACAGAAAGATTTAGTCTATAAAAACTTAAGTTGTCAGGTAGATCAGAATTAACCCAGTGTTCTCTTTGTTTATGCCAGGTATATGATTGTATGGAACACAAGCACTGCCAGATTACCAGGTCTGCAAATGGAGAGTTCAACCTCAGTGGAACCAAAAGAAACTTCAGCAGTCTACAAGAACTGCTCAGCTGCTACCAGAAGGAAACGGTGCGCTCAGACAGCATCATTTTCCAGTTCAGCAAGTGCTGCCCTCCTAAATCCAAAGGTAAACCTAACAGAATCTGGATTTGTCTAATTTAGTTGCATGTTAGCAGAGTCTGCTACTAATGGTAGCAACAGTAGATATTGCGTCAGAAGGATTTTGTGCCGTCTATAAACCACACAAATTGTGATGAATGGAACATGCACTGTATCCTGACAGGATAATGACTCTCTTTCTTCACATTTGTTTATAAGTTAACACACTAGTTCTTTCTAACGAATGGAAATTTAAATTAATGTAACAAATTTTTTGAGCAGGGATGGTCAGGCTGGTGCCTGTGGTCGTTGATGACGTTGCTTGTTCAAATAATTATTTTTTCAATTCAGTACAAAACTAGCCTTCATGGTGTGTGTGAAGTCATACAGATTCATCATTATTATATTCTGTTTTGCAACTTGGATGAGTGTTTCTCCCACTGAAAATGGGAGAAATACTGCGGTGTAACACAGAAATTGTCTGTGTTACACCTCAGTAACATACACTACACTGTGTATTCGGTGTTTTGAGGTGTGCTGCTTCCAGCAGTAAGGTACAACCTGAACTATCGAAGGCGACTGTTTTCTATTTCCAGTTTGTGTTACACGTGTTGTGTTTTTGCTCAGAGTTTAAATGATAAGTGTTTGCAGACATGTACCGCCTTCCACACAAACTACAGGTGATCATGGGAATCTGCTGGCAACCAAAGCAAGCATAGTGAGGTTTTTGATGCTGCACCCACTTTCTGACTGATTTCACCACCACTTGTAAACTGGTTGGGGAAGACATATTTTATCTCCTAGTGACAACAAGTTTCCACGAGGTTGCTGATCTCTAGGCCTTAAATCCCGATTTCATAGTCTTAGCTTTTGCTTCTCTATTTGTCATTAGTTGTGTGCGAAAACCCAAAACTTAATACTTAATGTAGAACAGTAAAAAACAACTCATTGCTTTGGAGTACAGGAAAAATGGCCATGTCACTTTTGCCATGCATTTTAAAAAGCTGTAATGCAGCTTTTGTGTGTTCGTTACTCTGTAAAGGTCACAAAAGTACTAAATTTGATTTCCTAGCAGGAGTGAAACATTCCTTATACATTGGCTAATCGCTAATACTACAGAAGAGCAACAGTGAAGGAAAGTGCATGAAACACAAATTAGCAGGCAGGATGACTCAAAGACGCCTCAGCCTTTTTCTGCTTTCATAATTCTACCACAAGTCGTTTTCCCAGAAACTGATGAAGAAATACATAACACAGAACTTCTCAAGTCCTTGTCATCAGTTCCCATGCTTCTCTCTCCGTTAGATTGTTACATTTTATTGCAGGATACTTAATGAATAGTTTCTTGAAAGTAAGATTTTTTTCTTTTCTTTCCACTAACAGAAAAGTCGTGCCTCCTCGTGTGCAGGAGCAACAAAGGCTCAGAAGTGCCACTGTCTCCATCACTACATCGGCACAACATCAGTCAAATGGTGTTTCACAAGATCAGGAAAGAAGATCTGGAATTTGTAAGCTTAGTTTACATGTTCAGAGCTTTAATGTGTCTGTATGCCCTCATTTATCCAGTCATTCTTTACATGTTTCTTATGTTCTGCATTATTATGTTATAGGACTGAATTGCTGTACTACTATAGGGTACCCTCCATATTTTCACCGATAAGTTAAATGTGTTGGTCACTTCTTAAGGGTTATAAATGAGTTTTTATGCGGTGATAATCTTTCTCTTAGATGGAGAGTCTTGGTCAAGGAACATTTACGAAGATCTTTAAAGGGGTTCGAAAGGAGCTGAGAGACTATGGAGAGCATCAAACAGAAGTAGTCATGAAAGTGCTGGACCAGGCCCACAGGAATTTCTCTGAGGTCGGTGGCTTCGGTGCACGTTTTGCTTACACAAGCGTTGATTTCTGGAATTTAGTGTGATTGCCCAGATTTTTAATTATATTTAAGTCAGGGTTCTATAAGGGGACATAACAAATTGAATTAATTTTGTGCTGTGCTTTGGATCATTAGCCAAAACGGTGGAACCACCACTCGAGTCCCTTAACACTGGCATGTTTTATGAATTCCTAAATAGTGGAAATTTTAAACAGGAGCCATGTGACTTCTTTTTATAGGCTTTTCCTGCCTTATAAAAACGTCTGTTGGCTCTGTTTTTTGTGACTGTTTGCTGGGGAGGGGAGCTTTTTGGGTTTTTTTTTTTTTTCCTTGGGTTATTTGGGGGGGTTTTGTTGGGTTTTTCTGTTTTGTTTTTCCGTTGTTGTTGTTGTTTTTTTGGGGTTTTTTTTTAGGGAGGGGCAAAAGTGCATCATTGTAAAGGAAAGACACAAGATTAAACAAGAGCACCGTTGCACAACGGAATCCACAAAAATGAATTTTATCTCAATCATCCTGGTTTCATAATCGTTGGAAGCCCTAAATTTAATTAGATTATTGATTGTACTTAGAATAGATTGTTTTCTTGGAGCTAATCTTATAAGATCGTAGGGTTTTGTCAGACAAATACTCCTAAACCACTGGTGTAATATAGTTTTGTTTTTGTTTTCCTGAAATCGGCAAATATATTTTTTCTTATCCTGCAGTCATTCTTTGAAGCCGCCAGCATGATGAGCCAGTTGTCTCACGTACACCTCATTCTCAACTACGGCGTTTGTGTCTGTGGAGAAGAGAGTAAGTCTTCGCAGTAACTATTTATTTGACAAACAATTCAAGCCATGTCATTAAGCTTAATGTGCCAACTGTCCACCGTGCTTTACTACGACCTTGACCAGACTTTAAAGCTGAAATTGGCTGTTCATACGTCCTTGAGAAAGGTACTCCCAGAAATCCATATGCAACGGGGGTCAGTCACCTCAATTCTCACCTCTTACACATGATCTTGTCACAGCGCTTTCTTTGTAAATACTAATACTAATTAGTACTTGCAACTGAGTACTGATTAGTAGTACAAGTAATACTAATATAGTTCTTTTTTTTTTTTTTTTTTACCTTAAAACCCAGTTTTTGCTGAACCAAGATATTAGTAAATATCTGAACGTAAACTGAGGTTTTGTTGACTGTGTAAATCTTAAAGAGTCGACATGTTTATTTAACAGCTAAGTTAAAGTGGGTGTGGGGGCAGGGTGTACGTTTGAACCTGGTTGGACTTTGCCCTACAGGAAAGCTACCCTCATAGCTTCCATATTCTTACAGCAATAAACACTTTACCAATGACTTTATGGTGTCAATCGCCAGCTGTACAGCATGATGGTCCTTTTTCCAAATGATGGTCACAATTCAATTCAAAAAGGATGCAGGCCATGTGAGTGTGCAATGTCTCACTTGTTATGTTAAGATACCAACTGGAAAAAAGATTGAGGCTTTAAGACGAAAGCACACTGACTGATGAGGGACGGCCGCTCTTTAGAGACACTCTGTGGGTTTATGTAAAAAAAACTGATGGTAATGTAAAACTGAACTATAGCTCATTTGAGATTCTGTTACAGGTTGGTTTTTGCAGTAAATGCATATTAAATGGTTGTACAAACTATCATTTCCACATTTTGAAGGCGTTGTATTTATTTAAACTTCTATTTAAACTTCTTTCCAGACATCATGGTTCAGGAGTATGTGAAATTCGGCTCACTGGACACCTACTTGAAGAAAAACAAGAACTTGATTAACCTTCTGTGGAAGCTTGAAGTGGCAAAGCAGCTGGCCTGGGCCATGAACTTCCTGGTATGAAAATATTTGCTGCCTCATTTTAGGTTTTGCCATTGCTAAAATATTGATTTTTTTTTTTTTTTTTTTTTAATTGTTTTTTTTTTTTTTTTTTTTTTGCGTTTTTTTTTGTTTTTTTTTTGCAGCAG
>VURO01049344.1:11124-39422 GCA_015108175.1 Pelvicachromis taeniatus | reverse complement strand
CCATTTTTTTTTTTCAAAAAAAAATTTTATTTTTTTTCCCAAAAAAGAACAGGCAAAAAAAAAAAAAAAAAAAGAGTAGTGGCTGTGTCACGTTAGCCAGAACCCAACCTCAGTAATGCTTCTATAGGCTCAGGCTGCTGTAGGACCTCCCATTGATGCAGCAATCAAAACCCATTTACTCTCTCTCTGTCCTTCCCTCTCTTTGCTATTATATACAACTATTGCATGTCAGGTTTCTCCTTTCTCTCTCCTGCAGTTTGTGCTTTGCACTCCCCGCACATATCACTGACTCCCATGATGCATCTTCCTGATCTCCGGAAAACTGTCTCACCAACCTGCTGAGTATTTTATATCGGAGATTGCTGCTTTTCTTTCCCCTTTTCCTTGTTTTCTTCTCATTCTAACCAATTTTGAAAGATGGCCTCCCTGAATCTGGTTGGCTGAAGGTTTCTTCCTATTACTGTTACAGGGAGTATTTTTATTTTTCTCCTCACTATCTTTCCTAAAAGAAATTGTTCAGTTGTGAGGTCTTCACCTTACAACTATAAAGCTCTGATGGCTGTTGTAGGAAATGCATGCTGTATAAATAAAAACTGAATAGAAATCATCAAATTGAACCATCTGCACATCACCCAGTATTCAAGTTGAAACAAGGAGAATGTAATTTCTACGTATCAGCATCTATGTCTTCATAAGACAATCAAATATGCCTCATGCTATTATGCAATGGTTTTTTTTTTTCTTGGCAGATTATGGTAGCCCATATTTTCTCAGAAATAATAAACCATTTATGTTGATTCTGAAAATTTTTTTGTATTTACTTTTTTTTCCCCACACAAACAAATTGATCAGAAATCAGTAGGAGAATTAATAATCCACCCCTCTTTATTAAGGAGTCTGTGCATGCAATTAGATCCATAACACAGGTACATGTCTTTTCTATTTTTCTAGACTAGCAACCAGAAAGAAACTGAAATGGATCTTACAGAGGGAGACTTTGGGTTTGGTGATTCAGCAATTATATTAGTGACCTAAATTTAATTTAACCCCTGATGCTGATGTCCTGCGCTGGTAAAAAAAAAAATAAATAAATGTCTACATCACACAAGCAATCACTCAACTGACTATATCTCCTCTAGGGTGAACGTCACTCTATTGCAGCAGTTCATTAGCAGAGAAGCTTCTCATTTGGGCACACCCCAAACAATGCATTTGTCAAATGAAGTAATGGCTTAAGGGAAGAAAAACATGAGATGAAATTGCTGCAAAACAAAATCTCAACCTTTAAAGCACAGACTTTGGCACCTCTTATAAGCCAATGATTTTTAAAACACTATAAATATCATTTTACAGAACAAACTGTAGCAGGCTGAGGAACCAGAGGCTGTGACAACAGATTCTTGGGAGGTCCAAGCACAGATTTAGAATACTAATTTCACTGTCTGAGCCAGCATATACTGCTGTCACAGTATAACCTCGTGTGTGCCACTCGTGATCAATGATACAGCAACGGTACCATTGATTTTGTATTCTAGATTGCTGAACTAAAGAGGAATTGCTTCATTGACGAAGAACATAGCGATTTTATGTCAAACCATTTTTGTTTTCAATCAAACTTTTAAAAACAACAGCAGCGCTTTCTTTCATGTGACAGACTGACGACCTGTCCAGGGTTACAGATAACAGTCCAAAAATTGGGTTAAATTGACCAATTCAAAGTTGAGGATACAAAAAATTGGGTTATAACTCATAACCCATCACAAGGGTTAAATTACTATTCATATTTGGGTTAAAACTTGTTGTGGAAGTTTTAATTTCAATAAAGCCTGCAGATACTGATGAGCTGTAACGATGCCTTTATTCCCTTAATCCCATGCATGAGGAGAGACGTCAGTCAGGGGGCACTGAGAGTCATCTCTGACAACAAAAGGTCCAGGTCCTCTTTTAAACACAGTTGAAAACAAAAGGCTTCTCACAGTCGTTCACACCTTGGATCTAACAAGCTACCTGCGGGATTTCCCCCCTCCCTTCCTGAGTCCTTCCTGGCCCCCCCACCATCTAGTCAATGGCGTGAGTAGGGTGTGAAGCAGACATGTGAAAGACCCAGTGGCACCAAAGCATTACAATACACATACACTGAACAATACACATACATACATGGAAAAAAAATACCACCAACACTCCTCTCCCAACAGCATGACTAGCCCTCCCGCCTTCCAATCCACTCCCAGTGTCACAGTGGACCAGGTCAGGAGGCAACTGAGGAAGCTTCGCCCCAGGAAGGCAGCAGGTCCAGACAAGGTGTGTCCTAGGATGCTAAAGGCATGTGCTGCTGAACTTGGGGAGCCGCTACAATGAATCTTCAACCTCAGTCTGCAACTGGGGAGAGTACCTGCCCTCTGGAAGACATCCTGCATTGTCCCGGTCCCCAAAAAGAACTGGCCCAATGAGCTGAATGACTTCCGACCGGTGGCACTAACGTCACATCTTATGAAGACTCTAGAGTGGCTCTTTCTCGACCTCCTCCGACCACAGGTGCAACATGCCCAAGAACCACTACAGTTTGCCTACAAGGCAGTTGTCAGAGTGGAGGATGACGTTCTGTACCTCCTACACAGAGCTCACTCACACCTGGACAAAGAAAAAGGCACGGTCAGGATCCTGTTTCTTGACTTTTCAAGTGCCTTTAACACAATCCGGCCCTGTATGCTCCAGGAAATACTGAACAGGATGCAGGTGGACCCCTGCCTGGTCGTTTGGATCGCCAACTACCTCACTGACCACAGTACGTCAGGCTGAAGGACATCACGTCTGACACTGTGTTCAGCAGCACAAGAGCACCACAGGGAACTGTGCTGTCCCCTCTTCTCTTCACACTGTACACCTCTGACTTGTGCTATATCTCTGAATCATGCCATGTTCAGAAGTTTGTGGATGACACAGCCATCATGGGGTGTATCTGCGATGATGAGGAAGAGGAGTACAGGAGTGAGGAACTTACTGTTACATGGAGTCATACAAACCACCTGCAACTCAACACCTCTAAGACTAAGGAACTGGTTTTGGACTTTGGGAGGGCAAGACCAGACCCACTGCCAGTTCAGATAGAGGGAGAGGACGCGGAGGTGGTCAGCAGATACCTTGGGCTGTGGGTGGACAACAAACTGGACTGGTCATGCAACACGCAGCACCTGCGTAAAAAAGGCCAAAGCAGGCTCTATTTCCTCAGGAGGCTGAGGTCTTTCAACATCTGCAGGAAGCTCATGAGGATGTCTTACCAGTCGGTGGTTGCCAGAGTACTATTTTATGCTGGTGTGCTGGGGGAGCAGCACAGCAAAGAAGGACTCATCCAGGCTGGAAAAACTAATCAGGAAGGCAGACTCTGTGGTTGGCATGAAGCTGGACACTTTGGTGACAGTAGCAGAGAAAAGGACACTAAAGAAACTAATGGACATTATGGACAAAGCTGGGCATCCTCTGCATATGACCATAAACAACCAGAGGAGTCTGATCAGCGACAGGTTGCTTCTCCCAATGTCCAGGACCAACAGACTTAAAACTCATTTGTCCCACACGCCATCAAACTGTTTAACTCCTCGCTGGAGGGGAGAGGGAGGGGAAACAGGAGGACAAGGGAGGGGGAAGAACTAAGCCGTAGTGCCATTTTACTGTGCAATATTGTTTTCATATTCGACTGTGTAATAACCACCGGGCAACAAATTGTGCAATAAACCAATGAATATATTCCACTGATACTCCTATTGTTTATCTTCTTTATCCATATTATATACTCTGTATTTATATATGTGTATATGTGCTATATTTATTATAGTTATACTCTCCTATTCCCGTTACAATTCAACTCTGACGGTGCTATGCTACTGGAAACTGAATTTCCTGGAGGAAACCACCCAAGGGATTAATAAAGTTTTATTTTATCTTACAACAAACTAAAGATTTGTACTTACTTTAAAATTCAGTATATAAAAAATTGATTAAAGGAAATTAAAGATAAAAGTACTTTTATTGCCATATGATACATAGAATATAGACAGCAGAATTCATACAAAATATATCAAACAATAAAAGTAAAACACAAGTAAAAGTATAATATCATGTAAATCCGTCTGTGTTTTAGAACAAATTACATGTAAAAACTTCAATCATTAAACAAGGGGTGACTTAAAATAGAAACTCGATTCAACACTTCGAAAAATGGCAAACGGGAAACTCCCTCTCAGATCATTTCATGCACCTGTATGAGCTACATTTCACTTTCCATCATAGCTAATTGAGCTCTCGTTAATTTTATAATATTTGATTCAGGCCCAGGGATTCCATAGAGCCTAGAAATGGTCTGAAGAACTGACTTTGGGTAACTTACATCAAAAACAAAAATTGCTGTTTTTCAGCCATTCTGTGGCAATTCTGTGAATTGTGCGGCTTGTTCTTGACTAATAGTTGGTTCTGTGGGAAACAGAAGTATATAAATTCAAAGATGGAATGTCAACCACTCAAATGATAAAACCTTAGATTGCTGCAAAAAGGGGGTTCAGAAACAAGTCTAGTACAAGGCAAAATTAGTCTGTTTTCTTGGTGTTCCTGTGGCGCTGAATTCTTCTTCCTGCCAGAACATTAATG
Organism: Pelvicachromis taeniatus; assembly: GCA_015108175.1. NCBI lineage: Eukaryota > Metazoa > Chordata > Actinopteri > Cichliformes > Cichlidae > Pelvicachromis > Pelvicachromis taeniatus. The sequence goes on along the minus strand of VURO01049344.1, from coordinate 34,781 downwards.
AGGGAGGAAGAAATCAACTCCATACAGCTAAGCAATAAAATGATATTGGCTTCCCTCTGGATCTAAATCCCCAATTGAAGGTTAGCAGTCTGAGTAAACACCATGTCTATGTCGCTAAATGCAGAATCAGGATTTTTTTAAGTCATTGAGTTCTTTTATTTACGGTTGACCTAACTTACACACGGCTGCAGCTTTTCGGTTGCCAGCCAAACACACCACCAACAACAGGGCCAAGTTCATTCTGCCTTTAAGCTGGTGAGGCGTGATTGCTGATGCCGCTCAGTTGTGTCCGCCTCCCCTGCAGTCACGCCACAGACCACGCCCGCCACAATAGCAGATGGCTTGTTGGGGCTATCACAAAACCCATAGTCAAAACTGGTCAATCTATAGTTAAGTTGCTCAATGGTCAGGACTTTTTGCTCCATCAATTCATTTAACACTAGCTTAATTTCCTAACGCCCAACTCTTTTAAGGGTATTATGCATAATATCAGGAGCAACACTGTCAGTGACATGATGGAACAGCAACTTATTATTATACTAGTTTGAAAGTGGTGATGTAGAAGAGAGTCTGAGATGTAGTTTTCTTTATCATGCATTGCTGAAGGATCTTCAATTGTCTGGACCTTCAGAACATCTCTGTGTATCCGACACCACCGACACACACTGTTCCCGCAAAACTTTCTGTGTAGCCAAGTATGCTGTTGAGTAGGAGGTTGTCCCCACAGACCTGTGCCACTCCAGCCTTAATAGTCCCTTTGAATTGTGGGGTTTCCACCTGAAAGCCATTAATTTCCAGATCTTTAATTTCATTGACAATTTTTTCCAATACAGCATTTATTCCATGGGTTTTTACATCATCGGTCTTGTACACTGCCTATAAGTTAGATTTTAGACTAGCAATAAACTCTTTTGACAAGCACATTTCAGGAAGTCCAACTCAACAACTTTCCCCTATATCAATTTCAAACTCAATAACATGTCCTATTAGATGTCGAGGCCCAAGAACAGGTATCTGAGATTTCAGACTGTTAGCATCAGAAGAAAGAAGCCATCTTCATCAGTGTTTTCAGCTGCAAAACGTAATAGAAGAGATGTATATTAATACTTCAGAGTACAAACAATTCCCAACGCTGCATTTACTTTTTAATTTTTGTATGTTTATCCAAACTTATAAAACTTACCTTCGCTTTCAGTTTCTCTTTTACAAACTCATCCATCTTTCATAGATCTTTTAAGGATAAAGATTATATATTTTAAGGCTGTATATAATCGCACAATAACCCCTATTATGAGTGTAAAAACATTTTATTGCTTTAGGAAATATAAATAAAGCAATCACTAAATAATTCATTAACAAATGAGATGGGCAAAAAAATTAAAATCAATTCTATAAACACCAATGCCAATTGTTTATTATCCCAGAAAAAAACGGAACTTTGTAGGATTATGCAAGGCAGCTTACAGACTAACATTTCTGCAGATACATATTTTTCAAACATTGAGCTGCTTTATGCTCAGTTTAAATCTTGTCTCATCTTTACAGAGTGTGATAGCGTATCTTTAGCGAAAAAAAGTCCTTTAACGTTATTTATATCTTTGGTGTATTTATATCTGGTGGCTAGCTACACAACTATGATAGCATAAATTAAACACATTAGCAGTGAAGTGAGGGTTCCCGATTGCATAGCAGGATGCTGTTAAAGGACCAATCTTGTGCCTTTTGGGGGGGGGACTTGTTCAGATTAAATAGAACAAGATATAAAGCATTAAAACATGTTAAAAATACAACAGCCTAAACAAATCCATAGTAGTTTGGACCAGGAAGCAGGGTTTATACGTCATCACTTAAAGACCAGATAGCAAGCTAGCTAAGTGCAGGGATGCGAACGATTCCTGGGAAAAAAGGGGTCAAAATATTAGCATCCTCTATCTTTTTTTTTTATCTATATGGGATCAGTTATCCTTGCCTTTAGCTTTTATAATGAAAAAACATTACGTTACGTTAGATAATTTAGGATAAATTAAATAATTAAATAGTTTAGATTGACTACCTGCTAGTAGTGGCCTGTCTCTTATTGACACCCGTTTCTAATAAACGCCAAGTTTGAAAACATGTCACGACAAATAGACGAATAGACAATAGACAAATTTTCCGTTTGCTACCACTCTTTTCGTACCATCTGGGCTACCGCCCTCCTGCAGTAAATCATACGGCAAATACCTTTTTGTGTCAAAAATGTTTTGTCATCGGATGCTATCGAGGAAGGAAGAAAGTCAAAACGCCCATTCCATCTGAGAAGGGAATAAGAGCCGGTCTCCAACAACCTCCGGTCTCTTTTAAACGCCGGGCCAGCCGAATAATTTTTTTGAATAAACGCCGGGGCTACTATTGGAAGATATACGGTATGCCCCTTTTTCTTTTCTTTTAATTTAATTTTTTTTTAAGAAATGCTGTATAGCAACACCTAATCCATACTTTCTTTGTTACAGACACAGTGATATGGCGCCGGACATATCGTCTGACAGCCTTTAAAACAATCTCCCTCGGGATAAATAAAGTATTATCAATCAATCAATCAATCAATCAATCAATCAATCTCTAAACAGAGCAACTAAAGCCTAATTTCAAATAATAACTTACAAAATGCTTCATATCATGTTCATAACGTTCATGTAATCGTCACGTTTCATATCGTGTTCTATAGCTTTTGTCATCACAAGCTAGCTGGTGTTATCTGTTAAAAGGCCTTTCATGAGCAGGTAAAGTTCTAAAATAAACCAATAAACTGTAATTATCAAAAATAACCCTATCACTTTTAAACTGTAAGAATTCACCTTTTACTTACCGTGTTTTATTTCATGGAAGAATCGGTTTGTGAAGAATCATCTGCCTTCTTCTGAGGGTTGTCTTCCACCAACCAATTGGGTAAAATTTGACCCAATATTTGGTCAAAGCTACCAAACCTATGACCCAACAGAATTAGTCAAACTGTGGAGTTAATTAAAGAACTCGGCACATGGCCAACCCAACTCCTGAGTCATGACTTTTTAGCCAATATTTGGTCATACTAACCCAACCTACAACCCTTCCACTTCTACCTAGAAATTGAGTTATGAAAATAACCCAACAGTTTTTTTTTTGTAGTGTGTAGATAAACATGGAACAGAGTGTGTTTTTTAATTTGACACACTCATAGCACGCTATATCAGAGTCATTTTCACTGGTCAAGGCCATTCAGAGGGACTGACTCATTCACACTTACCACTGACATTATGGCAATGCCATCCCACACACATGCAAATATGTCATGAATCGCACACTTTCAAGCACATCTCCACTGGCTCATCTTCTTATTTAAGCTTCTTATTAAAAACTGCTACGATCAAGCTGAGAGAAACAGTGGATGTTCAGGGTGGGTGTATCTTTTGTGCTTTCTGTGTTCATACTCCACATGCCTGTTTGAATTTTTAGCAAAATGTGATCACAGTCACCCCTACTGGGACCCAGTCTGCCAACTTCCTGCTTAATTAAGTGAAGCTCTGGGATCATTGTAGGGAACGAACACAGTCACGTTTCCAGCATAGCTAGACAGATAGCTGGACAGAAACAGCCTTAAGCATAAACACTTCAGCCGATCCCAGGGGAATGTTTTGGTGATGGTGGGCTGCCTAGGAAGGTAGGACATTTCTGAATGCATCATGAAAACACAGAGTGAAGCAAACATCCGGTGTAGCAGACAACAAACACACTACGATGCTCAGGCTACTGATGTACTCTTATCACATTTCTCATTTCCTACTCGGTTTCACCTGCCAACTAACCTAATTCCGCGGGGGAGGTGGTCCCCCAAGATGTACAGCCTAAACCTTAAGAATATTGGCCTTGCGTGACAGTACATGCGAAACGCATCATACCACATAATGGTTTAAACATACAATTGGCATTATGGGAAAGCTCGCTTACCTGTCATAACTCCATCTACTGTAAGACATACTCCTGTTGCTGCTGACTCCGTCCATGGCAGGGATTGGACTGGATGGTGAGACGGCAAAAAAATAAAAAATAAAAATAATAAAAGAAAGGAAAAATCAAAGCGCAAAAATCAAAGCGCAAACGCTGCTGTGCTCTTCTTTGCCACGATAAACACGAACTAATGGAAACGCCGTTTAGTGAATGAGCAGGATGGCTCAGCGCAGCCAGACGCTATCCTATGGACTATACCACTACAGAGAGGGGAACGAGCGCTGTCAGCTCCGGTGCACGCGCAGCTACCAATTTGAGATGGAAGTCGTTTACCGGGGGATCCACAGCGCTCATCAATTATACAGACTGACTGCGTCCTGGATACAATTCACCTTAATAAACGAGTCCGTACCGATGTATGGAACTGGGCTTTCTTTTGATTGGCATGCAAGGACATAAACGCATAAGTATTTTTTTTTTTTACCCATTTGCTGACACCTGCACAGTAACAGATACTTTTATGTATCAGCTCACTGCGCTTAGCAATTTTGCGTTCATATATATATATATATATATATCACACACGTGAAAGGCTCATTTGCCAAACCAATCCACGGAGAGTAAAGGTGCAAATTGAGGTGAAAGACAAGCAGGAAATCCTTGAGCTTCACCTGTAATAGCCTTCCTTTTATGCCAACAAATAAAAATACACACTCCTTCAAATTTCTCATTTTCTCCTACTTAACCTCAGGAGGAAGGCTCCTGAGAGTCCACTAATGAGCAATTTTTCTTTTCCAGTTTCTGCTATTTTGCAGGCGCAAATATCATATGTGCTCGAATTGTGACATTACTGTAAAGAGTGGCATAGTGTATGTGATTATTAAACCAAAATATCATCAAGTTATAATGAACAAATGATGGAAATGATTCCTTCAGTAGGCTAGGAATTATGCCAAGGAGCTGTAAAGCTGTTTATGATAGCCCATTATTTTTACTAAAACTTATTAAGATCCAAGTCCTTCCATCAATTTGTGAGCTTTATGTCTCTGTATTATGTGCTCTCTATATAAACCCAGTGTCTCAAACAGTTCAGGCAGACCTCCCTTGGAGATACAGACCTACTATAAGTAAGAGTTTACTGATTCTATCTTGCTGACCTTTTTTAAATAATTTATTTGGGTCATTTTTTTCTATTGACATAAAAAAAAACTGTGGGTTGGGTGGTGTTTTGTATCATCCAATGTAAGGTATGAGAAAGAATTGAGAACCATTGCCTTAACCATGTTCTGGTACATGCACTTAACAGCCTTTACTCTTAGCCAAACAGTCACCTCGTGGTTCAGATACATGCATGCTGGTGTTTATTGAGGTTTGCTTATATTTGTTTTGGTCAAAATGAGAAGAAAGAATGAAAAGACAACTGGTCTGACTGAATCTGGACTGTTTGCGTCTGTTTTAGGTCTAGACTACATATTTATTTCAACACTTTTAGAATAAGATATGTATTATTATGTAAGGTGTCGGGAAATGTATATTCCTCAGTTAAAGCATGGCAAAATGAAGTTACATGCAGATTAAACAACAGTAATGCAGATCTGCAGTAATTAGTGAATTTCAGTTCAATCGAGTTAGATATTGTTCACTGTTCACTGTAGAATTACACTTCACTGACTCTAATCAGGTCAGCATTTTGAAGCTGAAAAAAAGATTCTCTACCCCTTCTGGCTCAATGACAGACTTTATTTTAGCACCAAAAGCTAGACACAGGGCAAAGGACACTGATGTTGAAGAGAAAAAACAAACAGTATGATTGGGGTTCACACTAAGTTATGCAATAAGATGGGAGATTTCAGCCATTATAATAATAATTTGTATAATTTAAAGCTCCTCTGTAAAGTTTCTTAAACGCTCCTCCACTTGAACTGGCATTATTACACTCTGTGCTGGTGATGAACACCTCATAATAAATATACTCTCCATAACTAAGCCACATAAGATTAAAACAAAAAACAAACAAAAAAAGCTTCCTGGTCACATCTTTGTGACAAATCCAATGTTGCAATTTTGGGCCAACAATCACCTTCAGTTTAAAATAATCGAGAGAATTAAATATTCTTCTTCACATATATACACAGCTGTGCTGTGAACATGTATTCACTTATAAACATATAAAAATACTTGTCAACTAGTTTGATAAGAAAATAATGTATAAAAGTAGAGTAGAAACATTTAATCAAGTCCGTTACTTCAATCGTCTAATTTTTGTGGTTTATATTACAAGATGATGACGTGAAAAGCAAACTGCGGTACTTCATTTGAATGCCTGAACGGAAGTACACAAGTGGGAGGGGAAGGCAGAACATCATACTGGGTATGTGGCGATGGCAGCTCCACAGGTAGCAGGTCCGTTGAGTTTGTGTCCCACTGGAGATGGGCTGTCTTATGATGTGCATCTCAAAGTTTCCATTTGTCCGAATTTTCCAACTGGCAAACCATTAAGGGGGGGGGGGTTTACAGAATAATTCAAAGACAATGAGAACAATCACATTGCCGCTGTGTTACTGGAATGGCGAAACAGTGATTTGATCTACATCACAGACTAAATGTTTGACAGAAAAGATGCGCTGCACTGGAATGATCTAGACTGAACGGAGCTCTGAAAGCTTCTTGATTTGCAACAAATGGATTTGCTAGCATTGCTCGTCAAAGGCTGAGTATAGAACGTACAGTTTTCAGTGTTTTGAGCTGAAATCGGATTAGTTTTCAAGGCTACATAAAGCGCTATCAGTTATTTTATTTCTACTGCTTCTTAGAAATCTGAAAAAAAAAAAGAAAAAAGTAGCATGTCCAATGCTGACCTAACCGCCACCTTCGAGGAAAGAAATTCAGACACATTTGCTACTTTTTGACAAGTGTGTAGGACTTTTAACAATCCTTCGATCTGTAAGACTTTAAAAAAAAATACAGTAGACACTCCATTTTTGACTAAAATGAAAGCAGAAACCACAAAAAAGATCAAGAATTCACTGCAAAATGCCAGAAACTTCTATCATAATAGCTTTAAGGGCTATCATTATATTTATATACATACTTATATATTCCGTTTTATATATGTAAAACCAAACTCAATCTCACACACTGTACTGTGGTGATTTAATAGGTCATTAGAAATACAAAATCACAACAAATGTCACATATGTACAGTAGCAGATTAGCACATGGGAGTAAAGGTGGATATGGCACAACATACACAAAGCTTCATAAGATAATCTCTCTGCTCTGGCCAGACACTGGAAACTAAAGAAAGTCATTAACATTCTGGATACATAGTTTTCATTCAATCTCGGTAGCAAGTACAAATGTCACTACAAGGCAAGAGAAGTCCTTCAGAGTACGAAACATTAATTTGTCAGGCTGATTTAGAAGGCAATGTTTAGTGTTGGGACTCTCGTGTGAATTAAGATTACTGCTGAAGGTAGAGTGGTGTTAAAATTTGGCATTGTCAGTTGTCCATAGCGATGTCCTGGGGACAGCAGTTCCTGGTCAAAGTATCTAAGAAAAGGCTGTCTGAAGTCATGCACGTGGAGAAGGCAGCGGTCAGTCATCCACTTAGGATGTGATGTCAGGCAGAGTGGGTGGGTGGTAGAGTAGCTGCATGAGTTACAGTGATAAGGCCAACTCAGACGATCACACAATGGCAGCCGCTCTTGTCTTTTTCTTTCCTTGTAGGTTCTGGCGATGGTGGACATTCCTGTTCTTGGAATTTCCTGGGAGTTGGAAGGGAGACAGCATAGCTATAAGCACCCAGAGTGGACTTTTTCACCTCGTATTATGGCCAGAGATACTTAATCGGTCTTTAAACTATCATCTATAACATGTTATCCACCAAAAACACCTTATATTGCTCTAAATCTTATTGGCCGCTTATTGGCCAGACGTGTTTGGGGTGGGAGCAACAAAAGTAAATACAGGAAGAAGGTGCTGTGTTCTGAACTACTGGAGCATTTACGTTCACATCACGGGGAGTGGCTGCTGGAATGCATATTTTTCCCTAGCAACCGGAGGTGGTCAGGGGGTTGCCAACTGGTCTCTTGGCCTGTGTTACTGAGTATATATAGAAACTGTTTACATTAAATTGAAATTAACCTTGACTGTGACACTTCCGTGACTACATACGTTGAAATGTGACCTAATTAATAATTAATTTCTTCATCTTTACCACAATTATTGGTGAGCCCATGTTTGAATTCCTTTGAGTTTTAAAAAAATATCTTTTTTTTTTTTTTAAACGTAGCCAGAGGTTGCTTGCTTAGCTTTAGCACTCCTTGTCAATAAATGGAGGAAATACTGTCCCATTGCTCCCTGCAGAATGCACGTACAGTTGTTTATGTGCTGACACTAAAGCCTTCTAGAATAGTTTTTATGGCTTTATTCTTAAGTGGTTGGGAATTTTACATTTCAACGAATATAGACAGAAACAACGAAATGTAACTCATATGGTTACAGGAACTGTTGACATTGCTTGTCCCTGTTTTTATAGTAATATGCTAGGCAGGAAGCAAAACAGCTTAAGAAAAAAAAAAATGTTGTTCCTGTAAACAATCACCCTGAGATCCTGCAGTGTCTTTAACAAGGCACTCTGAGGATTAAACATTATTTTTAAGCAGTATGTGCAACATGCCTCAACACTAAAGCGTCCACACTGTTTACATATACAACACAAAAGACTGCCCTGACATGTAGACGATATGTAAAACAACACGCTTTTACAAAGCACCTACCTGATTACTCTAACCAGCTCGTGGAAGGCCTGGTCTACGTTCATTCGTATTTTAGCTGAAGCCTCCATGTACGTGACCTTTAATTGCCTGGCCAGCTGCTGGCCCTCTTCCTGGGTTACCTGAGGCAAAAAAGAAAGGTGGTAATGATGAGGTGAACCTTCAATGTAAACTAAAGTCAGGGACAAATCGTGCTCCACAATCCCTCAAAGCAATCAATGTGCTTATAAAAACAATGGTATTACTTACTGAAAAGTTATAAATGTCATAATAATGTAAAATATCACATATGTCGGTCACATACTTGCCTTTATTGCATGAAGGCAAGTATGTGTGCAACATTGAACAGTTCCTTTTGCTGCTCTAACTATATTAATCAAAGTTGCTTTAACCAAGGCTCCCTTTGGAGTCCAAAAGGAGTCTCAGGTGAGTGATCAAATTCCTACTGGATTGTTGGCTTGCTGTTTAATATTGTCTATGGAGTCACAATTAAAAATTTCTGAAGTGTCACAATCTTGTGACTCATTTCATTGAAGCCAGTTTCTATTCGTCGAAGAGCGGTCGGTCTAAATTTTAATCTAATCCTGCTGTTAAATGTTAATAATCCTCCTGACGGGGAAATAAATAAAGAAAAATGAAAGACAGCATGACTCAGCGTACAATGCAAGCACCACAGGTTCAAACTAATGAAAAGAAAGTGATCCTTCATAAACACTGAATGGATCTGAAATGTGTCCGGTGGTTCAGAAAGTCCTCTGATCAGTCATTCTCCAAAGCCGTACAAACAGTATAATTTGACATTTTTTTTCCCCAATTCCTGTGGAGCTGGTTCCTATTCATTACCACCCGTCCACACAAAAATGAATAAATGTAATTATTATGTAGAATGCATCTGGGACACTGCTGCATCTCCCTCTTTGCGCCACAGCTGCACATATAATCTGGGACTGGATAATAAAAAAAAAAAGAAATACATTTCTGGCTGAACTATATAGCAGCAAAGCATAAGACGAGTTGGAAACATCTAACCTACAGAGTGTTTTTTAATAGAGTGGATGACATCTCTGTCAGGTCTGGTAGATATTATTCACAAGTGGGCAGATCAGTGTACCATTACAATACCATATACTTATGCTTTAAGCAATTAAATTGACGCTTCCAGTATCGAGCTACAGTCTTTGGACTTTTGGCACGTGAAGCAGTTTCTCATCATTATACCTAATACTGAGCATTGAAAGGAAATTGGAAAATATAAATAGAAGGGACAGAAAAAAGCAGAAAATCAACATACATTTATGTCACATTACAAAACTTATGTCAGTGGATTCAACCCATTTATATCAATGAGTTAAATGTGCCTGCAAGATTCTTTTTCACCATTAGGGGGTGGTGTGGATTTACCGAAGGGACCGAGGCCTGCCTGCACACCAGCAGCTGAAAATTCATCATTTCATCACACTCCTGTTTCCATCCATCCTCCCCTCGACACCACGCTTTCTGCAGCCTCTCTTTTATTCTTTCACTCACATCCTGTTGTATCTCAGCAGCTACGCTGCAGCTGCTGCGCTACCACTTTCAAGTATGCAAATGCAAAATCCTCCAGACTGGTTGGCATTATCTCTTCAGATGATCAAACCGGGTACATGTGAGCCTGTCAGTGCAATCTGTTGGACTTACTTGTCTCTGTAGTTCCAGATCTGCTTTGTTTCCTACAAGGATCATAGGGAATTCGTCTCTGTCTTTGACTCGGAGAATCTGTCTTTGGAATTTATAGATTTCTTCAAAGCTGTAAATCACAGTATGTGGTGTTAGGTCGGGTACCCTGAACAAACAGGTTGTGCAATATCTGATGAATGCATCTAAAAATGTACATGAGACACGCTTCAAAGCAATGTAGCTCAAAAACCCCACCATTACCACACCCACATGGACAGAACAATCACCCACACAGGGTCATTGGCAGTGAGAGTGAGACAGAAAGGCTGAAACGTGTCAGACTATAAAAAAACATTTAAAAAAAGTCTCTCTTCTGCATGCTGACTTGACTGCTGACCCACTACAATACAGATAGCATGTGAGGGCCAGTTTCAACCCAACAGAAAATAAAAATGGCAACAAAAAAAAAAGGAGGAGGTGGGGGGGCCAGAATGCAACAGCACACCCAGGGCGGCATCCGCCATTGGGCCCACAGACAGCTTGGTGAGCGCATAGTAAATCTGGAAGGACTTGACTAATATAAATGGAGGAAGTAAAGGCTGTTTACAACATAAACATTGGGAGGGGGCTATGGGGGCAAGGGGAATGCAGCTCACTGCACTGCAGGGCAGGGACGCAGGCATGAAGAGGATGAGTAGAAACAGAGAGATTACAACCCAAAAGTTTCACATAAAAATGTATTTTATGTGGCGTAAGCTGCGACATATTAAGAACAATCAAAAGCTGGAAAAAAAGAGACATACTGATGCATCTGCATATTTTTTATTGCTCGTTTGCTTCTATTCATTAGTATTAGTTTCGAGAGAGGAAGCTGGAAGCCTAGACGCTGCTACATGGCATCAGTTAGTTTTTACTTAAACTGGTGGAGCCTGCCTTTTCTGAGATTACCTACATAAACACGAGGAACACCTTGTTTTCTTTTTAGTTTCACTATTACAGTAGTCTCTCTTCTTTTTCAAAAGAATTTGATTGGCGCTGGCTTAAAACTGATTTACTACACTTGCTTTTACAAAGGTTAAAACAGACGACCAAATCAAAAGATTACAATCTGCCGTCCTTTAAACGTCACTTATAATCAGCGCCAATTAGAAGGTGTGGAATAAAGTTGAAACTAGAGGTCCGTGACGGCGTTTCTTTGCCTCACGCTGCTATGCGCTGGGGTCTAACGGGTTAAAGGACTCTTTGTGCCTCAGAGTGTTGTTAGTGCATACATACGTACATGTTTCTAGTGTATACACGATGGAATTCAGCAGGGATTGCTACGGGATTCTTGTCAAGTCCCTTAAGCATCAACTTGTATAATGCTCTTCGAGCCCATGCGCTATTGTTTCAGTAGCACGCAGGCTTTAAATAGAAAGCTAAGGTGAAGTCAAGAGAACAGGATAGGGGGGGTAAGTGCAAAGAACAAAAGAATATGACAACAAGAGCAACAACAAGGTCCGGAAGTAAGAGCAACAAGTGAGAGTACCGGTGCAAGATTTATGGTTTTACTTTAGAGTCAGAGGCAGAGGAGGAGCAGCGCACAAGAGTATGTAACTGTAAACAGAAATGTGCAAAGCGCGTGTTTGTGGGTGTGTGCGTGTGTGTGTGTGTTTGCACATGACGAAAACTGTCACTTACCTTCCTCTGTCAGTGACTGAAAAGACGAGCAGGAAGCCCTCCCCTGTCCTCATGTATTGTTCTCTCATGGCTCCAAACTCTTCCTGTCCAGCCGTGTCGAGGACTAGAGAGCATGAACATGTGCGTTGACAAAAAAAACCACGTACACACACACACACACACACACACACACACTGACGCACACACACTCACAGGGTAGCTTACAGCACAGCAAAATAAACTTCTGAAATCAGTTCCTCAAGTGCAGTATACTTCAGGACAAAGGAGCTACGTGTGCGTCTTTGTATTTGCGTATTTGCACTGGTCGTGTTTATTCAGCAAAGTGCACTTACTGTCGAGCCTGGCCGGCCTTTCGTCGATCACACACTGCTTGGTATAAGAGTCTTCAATTGTGGGGTCATAGTCAGTGACAAAGTACGACTGTGGGAGCAAAAGAAAAGGACAATAAAGGTGGTTAATATTTTCTTTCTACCTACTTCTTTCCAACAAATGAAATACTGAATCTGTGAATGCACCCGAGGCATGGAACTACATTGTGTGTTTCTATTTCAACACCATGCGCTGCTCTTTCAAAGAAATACATTTTTACAGCATTTCTTCCCTCCCTTTGTGGACTTAATAAAGCATGTCCACAGCACACTTAAAAATATCAAGTCTGAGTTAACTTTTTACCCGTTTTTTCTCTCCACTGTGTGCTTAAACGCCGCTGAAATATGACTGTGTGCATTGATCAGGCGGCTTCAAAACGGCCACTTCTGTTTGTCCGTTTGTTTTAGGTTCAAACACACGACAGTCTCACTGACCTCTACCTTTACTAGCATGCCGCACGCATGCTAGTAAAGGAGGTAAGCACAGGCGAACACAGGTGTACACCTGCACAAAAAGAGGAAAAAAAAAAAGCTGCTCAGGCTCTGACAGCAGCCTGCTTTTCACACTAATAATTCATTTACAAGATGTTTCCTTCATTACTGCTGAAGGTCCTGATTCTTTCATTCTGAGGCCAATATCTGGTCTCTCAGCTGGAAGGGTGGAGCCAGAGAGGTGTTGGAGGTGGGGTGAGGCGCGGGGTGGGTGGGTGGAGTCGTGCATTTTTTACATTTTTCCCATGTTTTGTTGTTCTCGCTCTCCTCGGGGACTAGTTAAGTGGTGACAGCTGAGGGGAGTGCTCGGGGAATGTCAAACCAACACCCAAAAACGCAGCGTGATCACAAGGACATAAAAATCCAGACAAGTTTCCCTGTCATTCTAACAATAGGCCAAATTAAACTTTTACAGTTGCAGTGGCGTTGCTTGTGCTTGAAACTGTATGTTATTTTATGACTCACGCACAATCCCACTTATTTTGGGGTTAGCTGGCAGCTGAGGAGACAGAGAGATCTTGCTTTATGTGCTGTCAGTGACACATCTCTGAGTAATACGGAGGCGGTTAACGCAACTTAATTTTAATTTGAGCGGGATTGAAACATTTTAGTTGATAAATATTACGTGATGGTGCCACTGAAACGGCAAAACCACGTTACCACTTAAAGCTACCAGAAGCTCATATGCTGTATGATTAAATTCTATCAAAACTCTTTTCAGCATGTTGGATCATTTCTGTGGCTCCATCACGGATGATCCATGACTTCTGTATCTTGGGATGCTCAAACAGATTCATGGGTTCTAAATGTTTATGCTTTGAAGTCTCTGGTTGATACTGCATGTAATCAGATTTCTTTCCTCTATAAAGCCTTTCTTAGTCCTCAGTCAAGCTCCGTTTCAGTTATAGGGGACTTTATTTTTGTATTTATATGTTTTTGTCTTTTGCAGATTTTGCACGTGCAGGTAATTTCTCCATTGCACGCTCCTGTTGCTGTGTAGCGTGGAAGCAAGACTGGCCTGTGTCACAGCCGTTCACCTCTGTTCAATAATTCATCGGTGTTACTGTGCATCCTAGAACCTGCACTGACAGTGTGCCTTCAGACGACGAGACAGACAGCAAGCAAGAGAGAGAGAGAAGGAGAGGAAGGGAGAGAAAGGAGAATAAAAAAAAAAAACCCCAACAAAAACATAAAATGCTGCTTATGTTTCATGTCCCTGCCCACCACCACCTCTAGCACTCTCCCAGCTGTAGCTTCAGCATGTGACCTCGGCCTCGCGTCAACCTCTTATTCCTATTCTGTCAACCTCGGGCTGCGATGAGCATCGCTCTGCCCTTGCTGCTCCTCCCCCCCCTCCTCCACGTGGGCAGGCGGTGGAGATGCTGCACTTCGCTCTGGCCGATTGTCTCATTGCCATTTCCCGTGATAGATGAGGCTGTTTTGCAGTGCCAGCAGCACCAGAGCCAGCACTAACAGGGCTGTAGCCCAGCCTGGCTGGCTTTCAGCTGAGCCACAGCAAAGCGATGGGCTAGGTGAGAAAGTGCAACATGACAGGAGGGCTACCAATAACTATATGACATGAGCCAGCATGAATCATGGGTATTAATACAGCCTATAAATCCTTATGCTGGTTCACAACTTCATCAGATGAAACAGGCTCCTTATAATGAAATGCATCTGCTGTATGTCGAGTATGAGAACAGCCACAGGTTTTGGGAAACAGTAGTTGTTGTTTTTTAGCTGTGGTTTTGTATTTCATCTAAAAATGTCAAACCTGCAGCTATGAGCACAACAACTCAATTAATAAAGTAACTGATAAGCAAAACACTTTTTCAAGAAGGTAGGCAGATTATGAATTCCCATGAAAAGACTGGACAGACTCAGATGAGGTCAAAAGCCTTGACATTAAATATTTTCTGCAGCAACATTGCAAACCTGAGATAAAATACTAAAAGCACAGCTAGTTCCCAGTATACTAGCTTGTGTAACAAATCGTTAATAAACCAGAACAGGAAGTGTGAGTTTGCAAAATATACATTAGAGAGAATAAGGCTGCTGAAGGTGGGCAACAAGACCATTAGAAAGAAGCTTGATGAGAAGGTGACAACCGTTGTTGTGATTATTCAGAAATGGGGGCAATATAAAAAGACCATCAACTGATCTCGTCTCGTGAGGTGAGGATGACCACGAGAAAGGTGGTTGATCAGCCCATAACTGCACGTGAGGACGTGATAATGATCTGAAAGCAGCTGGGACTGCAATCCCAAAGAATACCATTGGTAACACACTACAGCGCAACAGATTGAAATCCTTCAGCCCCAGCAGGGTCCACCTGCTCTAGAAGACGGACCTTGCGGGCCCGTCTTTAGCTTGCTAGTGACCCAAAGAACACCATCCCAAAGTCAAGCACAGAGGTGGAAACATTATGCTTTAGGAAGTTTTCTTTCTTTTGCCAAAGGTACAGGACGACTGCAGCACATTGAGGGGCCAATGGACGAGGCCATGCCATGTAAAATGTTGGACGAGAACCTCTCTCTGAAGAGTCTTCCAGTATGACAAGAGCCCAAAACATACGGCCAACGCAATAAAGAATAAGGTCATCTGAGTTCATGGAGTGGCCTAGCCAGTCTTCAAAGATCTCAGTCCTATAGACAATTTGTGGCTGAAGCTTCGAGCTGAGAAGCAGCAGCCAAGAACGCTAAAGGATTTAGAGAGTTTGTGTAAAGAGGAGTAGCCAAAATCCCTCCTGATGTGGGAATGAAATACTTATTTAAGTCAATGCAAGTCTTTTGGGGGTTTTTTTCTTTAGGATTTTTGATTGATATTCTGTCTCTCCCAGGTAAATGAAATCAAAATTAGAGACTGCTCATTTCTTTTTAAGTGAGTAAACTTATAAATTCAGCAGAAGCACAAATAATTATTTCTTGCATTATTAGCTTCATGGTTTGGTTTCACCTCAGCAGCATGGCAAGATTCAGGTTTATTTGACACAAACTATCAAATAAGGTGCCAAAGCTTGAAAATATGAAAGAAAACCAGCACAACAGTAGGCACACAACAACACATTGTATGAGGAAAAACAAATCCAGTATAGTTTAGATGTCGGTGGTAAGGTGGGTCGAGCCACACTGGTCAGCTCCACAGGAAGGAAACTCCACCTCTGCAGCACAGAGCTGGCCCGGTCAAGCCTTCGATTGGTGGTGATGTCACAGATGAGATGTTACCCTACCCCGCCTTTCCAGCAAAGTCGGAACCTGTGGCTCAGTCCCCCTCCTAGCATTCTAGCTATACATCCCAGCTGCACGCGCACACACACAAAGCACATGTACGCTCACACCAGGAAAACATTAAAGGCCATGAGTAGAGGCCCGGTTGATGAGGCTCAGCACCAGTGCAGCTTTGTGCGCTAAGGCTGTTCTGTATCTAGATGACTGTGAAGCAAAGGCAGATTGTTTTCTGGGCTGAAACTGTGAATCTGTCATATAAAGGAGAACGTCAAAGAAAAGGGTTTAAAAAAAAAAAAAAACTAGCCTACAATAAGGGATTGATTTCTGATCTGCTTATTTTATGATCAATTTATTTTGTTTGGGTGATGAATGGTTTTCAATGTTCTTAAAATGCCTGTTTCTACCAGTTCATATTAATTTTTTCAAAACAACACATAATATATAAAAAAAAAATGTTCAAACAAAACATGAAGAAAAGAAGCAACACATCCTTAAAAGGAATAATCCAAATCTTTGCCCAAATTCCCGTAGATTAATTGCTTTCAGAAATCCAAGAAATGCAAAAAACTGAAAAACATGACGCACTGATTCATTTAGAGGCACGTCATTTTTTCTCTCTCTCTTTTTGCTACACGAGCCACAAAAAAAAAAAAGAGCCTTAATTCAGCGTGTAGGTGCTTTTGTCGTCTAAGCCACTTCATTGCTCACCATAGGAATAAAACACCAAAGCACCTGGTGAAGTTTCGGCTTCGTAACAAGTGAAGAAATAAAGCAATTAATCCCGACTGTTACGACTGCTGGCTGCCAGCATCGAGCAACGCAAGAATGGGTGATATGTGTAGGAGTATAATCAGCATCATGCTTGCACCCACTTCCTCCCCACACAAACAGCTATACTAACACTAAATATAGATCCTTTTCCATCTCAGTCACTTATCCTGCTTGTTTGGTTGTTTGGTTAGAGACGGCGATTTGACTGTTAACCGATATACCATCATTATCTACACAGAGCATAAAACCACTGATTCAGCAGCAACAGAGATGAAACTGAGATTTTTTTTTTTACTACATAATGAAAAAAACAAAACAAAAATAATGAAAAAACAAAACAAAAAACACCCACCCAATGTAGGTTGCATGGTGCGCCTGCTCACAAGACTGTCATAATGAGAGGGAATGCTGAGTTAAAACAAATAGTCATCAACACAGTTGGGAGTTAATTACCTTCTGCATATGGCTTAATGCCCAATGAGAATTCCCAGACCTCAGCTTCGAGAATCATGAGCCGTAGATATTCTTTAATTAAAGAAAAAAAATGTAGATTGAATACCATTAAATCTTGTTATTCTAGTCAGCATATGCAGATTTACACTATTCCCCAAACTGCTCATTCCCCGCTCCAGCACACCACAAGCCTACCACAAAATGTTCCCTTACTAAAACTGATACACTTCACAAGAAAACTATCTCTTGCGATATGTCTGGAATTGCGACCTCGCGTGTAACAAACAGTTTATATCTTGAGCACGCGATTGTGTATTTTCTGCGTCAGCTGTAGCTGCTTTTGAGTTTTTAATGCTCCCCGGATCATCACCAAAACTCTTGTTTTGTAAAAAAAAGTAAAAAAAAGAAACAAAAAATAGCTCCGCACCAAGAGGTGGGCGTGAAAATGAGCTGCTTGTGGTTTTTGTGCATTTTGCACAATGAGCTGAAGGTGAGCAGCAAACCTCAGGACGTGTGCAAATCCAATTGAGCGAGCTTTGTCAATTCAGTGCATTTGTGACCACAATTGGAGTGAATGAAAACATTTCTTATTCACACTGCAGGATTTTTGCCAAATGTATTAAAAGTGCTTGGCCCAGGAAAGCTATATGACACAGTGAAGGGAAAGCTATCACTCTCTTTACAGTGAGTGTTCAGCTTACTTCACAAAACTGACCCATGCTCTTTGTTTTGCTGACAGAGCAAGCACAAACTGCTAGATAGACTGAGATATCAGCACCGAGGAGTAGAACAGGAGTGGCCACTATATAAAGGGGGGGTGGGGGTGCCCCCCAGCTGACAGGTGAGACATGCCATTTGTAAGACTTGTTCGGTGGGCCGGAGCCAAGTTCAGCAATTTTGATTAAGAACACAAACCCCACGCCAGACAGACTGGAGCCTGCCAAGTTGCACTGTGAGCAAGAGACGCACAGAATGTGTAGATCCATTTCTGACAGCACATCATAGCCAGAGAAGGCAAATTCATACACCGCACATGCTAATAAAGGCATCACTTCCTGTCCGAAAAACCGTGCAGATTTAACCTTTTGTGGACCCTCCGGGGCTTCGAGCAGCTGTCTGCAATTAAATAGCCGCCATCAGTGTTTAATGTTAAACAGATGGAAATGAAGACCAATTCCTACTCTAATCTCTGCCCTGCCTGTCCTCCTCCATTATCGCCTTTCTTTTCATGGTTCACAAAGTTTCACACAAGTGATACAGGAATTGCTGCAAGGAGCATTGTTCTGTCGAGTACCTGGGAGCGCCTGAAAAATGTGGGTGGGGGGGT
The DNA here is from genome assembly GCA_015108175.1 of Pelvicachromis taeniatus. Classification (NCBI taxonomy): domain Eukaryota; kingdom Metazoa; phylum Chordata; class Actinopteri; order Cichliformes; family Cichlidae; genus Pelvicachromis; species Pelvicachromis taeniatus. Next base: position 16,063 of record VURO01049344.1, on the reverse strand, counting down.
GTCAGACTGAACGAGGTTTGAGGGGGAGTAAGACTGTAGGCTACATGGAGAGGGAGAGCAAGAGAAAAAGAGGGGGAGGGAAGGGCATTAACTTCCTGTGGAAACACCCACTTTTCCCATGCGCTCATACAAACCAGAAAGGTCACTTATTCAATACCTAATACACATGGAGAGAAAGAAAGCACACAATGTGTCCACTGGCTTAAAGGGCCACGGGGGAGTATTCTGTTTTAGCTGGGAAAGCTTTAAGACCGTAAACAATGCTGCAGAGAAATACTCCAAACTAAAAAAAAAAAAAACAACAAAAAAACCACAGTGCTGGTCATTTTCATTTTAGCCCTACACCCCTGCTGTAAAGCAAGCCGAATGATGCATCCATGGTAATGTGACTTTCATTGAATGTTTATAGTTGGAGAATGCGGTTTGGGTACAGGCGCCAAACGTTGGCATGACGCCGAATTAAATGAACCCCTGCACATCACTCCTACAAACGCTCTTCCTCCTAATGCGCAACAGATCAATAGCCTTTTTCCTTTAATCACTGAATGTCCTTAAATGCCAGCAGGCTAGTGAAACCCCACCCCAACAGGCAAACCCTTGGCATAACACGCACATCTATCCAGCACTGTGACCTTACTGGAAATTCAGATCCTTCCACTGTAAAGTCAAAGGCTAATAAACTTTTTTTTTTTTCCATAGGCAACGGAAATGATGGCAACGTAAGGTCAAAGTTGTTTTAAAAAAAAAAACAAAAAAAACACATAACACTGATTTAGTCTTTAATGGTGGTTCTTTAGTAATTAGACCAGAAATATTCTAAGAGAGAAACATGACACAACACAGAAATTTGCAGGTGACTCACGCTACAGTTCTCTAATGGCAAAAATGGTGACTGTCCTGCCCATGACCTCAAACAATCATCACTCGAGCTGGGAAAGTCAGTAATGTTGTTGCACTGATGAATGTGAATAATAGCAGTTCATGACAGTTTTATATGAGTGGTGGCAAAGTCGTGCACTTGTTATTTTAGTGAAGATGTAGGTGAGTGTACTTCTTGTTCTTCTTTTTCAAAATTCAAAAGTTCCTCTTTAATCTTTTTCATGTACTGTAAAGTCTTTTATAGCCTTGGTTCTGCAGCACTCCTATAATATTTGATTATCATTATTATTCCTATATGTGTGTGTGTGTGTGTGTGTGTGTGTGTGTGTGTGTGTGTGTGTGTGTGTGTGTGTGTGTGTGTGTGTGTGTGTGTTTGCCTTAAGGCGCTTTACATTTAAAGGTAAACACCCTACAATAATACAGAGAAAACCCCAACAGCTAGACGACTCCCTATGAGCAAGCACTTGACAAGAGTAGGATGGAAAAACTTCCTTTTAACAGGAAGAATCTTCTGGCAGGAGCATTCATTTTGAACTATAATTTAATTATTTTATGAAAATGCCTTTTTTAATTCAGTACTGTGATAATGAAGTCCCAACTTTCCCACAAAAGTACAATAGCAGTGTTGGAATAATCCCAAGTCTGAAACTTACCATATATCTTCCATTAGTAGCCTGTCTCTTTTAAACTTCGGTTTCTAATAAACGCCGGTTTGAAAACATGTCACGACAAATAGACGCTGGTCTCCAATAGTAGCCAGGCAACTTTCGACCTGGAAGTCCCTTCGGAAGTCTTCTTCTTCTTCTTTTTAAATTTTATTGATGGTTGGCAAACATTGATGTTTGCCAACCATAACGCCACCAACTGGTATGGAGTGTGACTGGAACGTCGCTCAAAAAAAACCCCCAAAAAACCTCCATGCTGTCCTCGGGTCCTCCCGCATCTCATCACTCAGCCAGCTGTTTCCAATCAGCTGTCATCTACGACCAGCGGCATTTAAGCTGGATGCAGCGACCATCAAAGTGGGATTATTACACTGAACTGGAACTGTCGGCTAGCGAACCTGCTAACTGTGATTTTCTGCTCTTTTACATCCTCTCCTGGAGAGTCGGGCAGAGAGAAGTTTTGGGGATCACCACTCGTGCACTGGGCTACCACAGACAAGGAGACACTCGGGAGCAAAGGAAGAGCACAATTGTGAACTGCATTATTTGTGAACTGTTGGAATACATTTTGGGGCACTGTAAGTAAACGCACTGTCTTTTCACCTCAGTCTAAAAACCGCCCCTGGGTCCTCTTTCCCTCTCACTTCCACGACAATTCCTTCTGAGAAGGGAATAAGAGCTGGTCTCCAATAACCGCCGGTCTCTTTTAAACGCTGGGCCGGCCGGATAATTTTTTTAATAAGCGCCCAGGTTACTAAAGGAAGATATACGATATTTAAGAGCAACAACAAGGTAAAAATATTAACTCTACAACTTATATGTGCCACTTAATATCTATTATAATTTCCCAATGGCCAAAATGATGGCCACACACTCCACAGCAAAGATGTCCAAAAAGTTCTCACAATTAAGGGGCTCACATAAGAAAGTAAAATAAAACATAAAACACTGATTTTATTATCAGATAACTAGTTGAAGTCAGTGCAAATTAACATTTTGGTTTCACCTCCTACATTTTCAATAAGTACAATTATTTTTACTTTGACATGTTCACTGATTTGTATTTGGTTTCTTTCCCCTCTTGGGTTATTTGCACTGTTTGGCTCCATCTTAACTAATTCTTGTTGTTATCACCCAATGATGACTATTTTCAATTCAAGGAGCCATTAATGAGACATAAATGAATGCTACGTTGATTTATTACAACTATTCTGGACGTATTGTTAGGAAGTCTCATAGGCTATGCAGGCTGAATGGCCAGCCTGCGCTCATGGCTTTAGATATGGGGACAGCACCCATGCAGAGAATAAAGCACAGGATAAATGTCCCACCAAGTAGGCCAACTCCTGGTGCAGTCAACCCCCTGCTCTCCTCTAACCTCTCTGGCATTAAGACTTCAATCACTCTGCTAAATATCAATGCGCGCCGGACTGAACGCTTTTGAACCGGCTCAAAGGCGCAGAATCAAAGCAGTGCCATTTAAAGGCCTTTTTTCTACCAGATCACTTGGCACAAAACCACCTACTTGCTCTATAGTGGCTACACAGCACACTGTTTCTTTATCTCAGTTTCATAAGCGAATTCTCTTGAATTATAAGCAGACGTGTGTGTCTTTCAGAGACGTTCTAGGTGATCGTGCGATCTCACTAATGTTCCTTCTCCCTTTGCATCAAGCCAGCCCCAAACCCGAAAGTCACTGATGGGTTATCGACGCGGGTTTCCTGGAGGGAACAGAAAATAAAAGGCTCAACTGTAAAATATCTAAAAAAGACACAGTGAGACCCTTTGACTGTTTTCTTCCTTAATGTCTTCTTCTGTGGAGGTGGGGGAACAAATTAGACCCATGTGAGTTTGCCTCAAAACTTGCAAACGAAATTGGAAAGGTCTGATCATTTATGGATGAAATAACAAAGGCGCTGACAGAAATGTGCTTGACATCATGCATGAAATGACAAGAGAATCCAAAAAGGCCTTTTTTAAAAACATTTTGACATAAAATTAAACAGTAATCATATTGTACTAATCACAGTAATGATGGTTATGATAGGTACACGCGAGTTATGTAATGATATACTGAGCCTTGCTGTTTACCCGACATGTAGTGCAGCCCCATGTTTACATATGTTCTTGCTTCACTCTGGGCTTTATTTAATTCTTCTTCCTCTGCTTGTATTTGTGCAGAAGTAGCGCTGCACGCGTGCTCATCGACAAAGCGGCACTGTGACAACTCAGCGAGAGGACACCAGCTACCGCAGTGGCTACGAGGACAGAGAAACTACTGTGTGACCGTCAGAAACCCCACACAAAGTCATTCAGCAGAGTGTGGCTCGCAGTCTATGGTTCTCAGGAAAACCGTATGACTGACCAAATAATGATAATGCTGATCAGTGATGAAAAAAACAAACAAACCAGGTCATAGTTTTATTTATAACTGAATGCTTACAGCTGACACAGAATGCCACTATAAACATTTGTTCCTTATTATCTGCTTTAAAACGAGGCAGACACCTCTAAAAACCTTTAACTGTACTTAATATGAGCGCGTGCGTGCGTGCGTGCGTGCGTGCGTGCGTGCGTGCGTGCGTGCGTGCGTGCGTGCGTGCGTGCGTGCGGAGGGGTATAGACATCTTCGTGGGGACCAAAAATGGGAAGTTTACTATTCTCGTGGGGACCAAAACCCTGGTCCCCATGAGTTTGAAGCCATTTTTGAGACTCAAAATGTGGTTTTAGTGTCAGGGTTACAATTAGGTTATGGTTAGGTTTAGGGTAAGGGTCAGGGTTAGCCATTCATTTTTGATGGTTAGGGTTAGGGGAAGCGGCTAGGGGAAGCATTATGTCAATGAGATGTCCCCACGAGGACATAAATACACACGTGTGTGTGTTCATCATCTTCTCCCTTTTCTCCCTACTAGCACAAGCACTGAGTGTGTATTTCTGCACTGGTCTACTCTACTGCAGACCATAATTCCTAGCATGGGGTGATATGTCACAAGAAATGGGTCCACTGACTGGCATCATGTCAGACGCCGCAGCATTAGTGCCATGTGCTTTTAAACCAGCAGCCCTACATCACAGGCAGCAGAAAAGTTATTACTCCAACAGGCACCTTCTTATAAATAAGTCGTAATGGATCTGTGCTTCATCTTCTCCCTGTTCCCCTCTGTTGATCTTGCCAGAATCAACAACTGTGTAATGACAATAACTTGTAATTTTTATTTGTAATATATTATTTTTTTTTGTTTTTTTTTTATAAAAAAAAAAATAATTAATATTTATATTATTTTTTTTTTTTTTTTTTTATATTATATTATTATTTTTTTTTTTTTTTTTTTTTTTTTATTTTTTTTTATTTTGTGAATTTTTTTTTTTTTTTTTTTTTTATAGTGTGTGTGTTG
>VURO01049343.1:17419-31227 GCA_015108175.1 Pelvicachromis taeniatus | reverse complement strand
GGGGGGGGGGTGCATATCTGTGTCAGTGTATGTGTGTGTGCTTGTGAGCATGTGTGTATGTGTCCTGTGCTTGACTTGAGACACAGTGTCCTTTCACCTGCTTAAGCAAAATTCAACATTCCTCAGGCTGACCTTATAAACAGTACATTTGCACAATAACTGAAACCAGCCCACTGAATGAACAATGGGCTGTGAGGTCAGTTCCTTGATCATTATAAGATGATTTATGTGATGTAGATGCTAAATCACATAAACAACAAGACAACAAACCCTAAAACCAAAAACTAGAAACAACAAACTAGGAACTAAGAGCTGACTAAGAACAACAAGGGAACCGAGATGAACAAGGAAATACACAGCAACATGGATCACACAACAACAAGCAGAGGAAGGCAGAGGACTTAGTACACACAGGATAACAAGAGGATGGGGAACGGTAGGGAAAGACAGCTGGAAGTAATTCAGATTAACAGGACATGGGAAGCAAAACTGAACACGCTGAACACAGGACAAGAGAATATCAAAATATAACAGGATGCGCGATCACCACGGAGACCAAGACTAAGACTAGCAAAGCTTGTCTCAGGGATGGGGAGAGAAACAGACATGGGAACATAACTGATAAGCTCATTTGGTTGCTGCAGCAGTTTTAACTATTTATTTAGGAAGAATAGAAGAAGACAGGTGAACAACAGTTTGCAGAGAGAGGAGAGTGGGCTGAATAGATTTATAACTTAAATGTAATCCATGAAAATACATGACATAACTTATGTTGTTGCCACATTTTAGCAGGGACATCATTTAATTATCTTTTTTATGAAATTGAGTTGTGTGAAACCCCCTTTTTTTCAAGTAACTGGGATACCACGGTATCATAATTATATCACACTTAGTCCTATTTTGCCCTTTGTTTTAATAAGTTACAATTATTTCATCTGCATTTAAAGAGACAAGGAAATCCACTGATGCCACACAGATGTATTTGATATGAGGCTGTAGAAGCAGAGTTAGATTAACTGATTTTATGACTGAATTGCCGTCACTGCAAGTCAGAAGTTCAGAGTTTATGTTCATCTTGTATGTTCATCACCTTTTTTTATTCAGTATGAATTTCACTGTTATCTGCACATTGTTTTCTGCTTGTTTGGTTATTTTTTGTTTTCCACTTAATGTTGCTGCAAAAGAACATCTTAACTTTATGAAAGTAAATCGTGTGTGTATGTTTGTGTGTGTAGTACAAAACAAAGGACAGTAAAACGAAGTGAACACACCCAACTTTGATTGCTAGTGACCAGGGTTGAAGTGCAATGGATTTTCCTTGAGGACATTTAGTGTGCAGACTGAAAGCCTAAAGCAGACTGAAGCTGTCACACATCTAACAGGTATGTGGAAACTTACAGAAATTATTTTTAAACGTCTAAGTGGTAAAAATTCTGAAATTAAAATCTGAATTTGTGAATATAAGCAAAACAAGAATGGATCATTTAAAATGAAAGAATGCAACTGAAAAACCTGGCTGCAGTTTGCAGTTTGGAGAAAGTCTAACCAGTTTTAACAACTGCACAACTTTTACTGTAAAACTTTCTTAGTGAATTCCATTGATGTTTTTTGTCTTTTGATAAAATAAATCACAGATTTATCTGATTGTTAGATTGCTGATAAACTCCTGTTTTTAAAACTATGCAATTTAGAGTACATTAATAAAATGGGTCTTAAGGCATCATAAATATTGTGATATCATGTTGAATTTATAATAAAGTCTAACTCAGAAATATGCGGAAATATTTTCCTCTGGATGGAATGATCCGATAAGTCAAAATATACCTTTTTTTAAAAAAAATTTACATTCACTCAATCAGAAAAGTTGACTTTGTTTTACAGTGCAGAATATCACTCGTGTTATATTGCGGTAAATGTGAGAGCATGCGATGTCCTCAAGAGAAATGATTGGTTTTAACAGAAATCGCTCCTGGCTGTCAGCTGGCTAGGAGAAAATCAAAAGTGCTAGAAATCTCAAACCAAGGCGAACAGGAGAGCTAGAAGTACAAAACTGAAACCCAAAACACAACCACATTAAACCACGGAAAAATAAAAAAAACAAAAGTACAAAACTCAAAAGACTGGGTCATTGACCGAGGACCATGATATCCAGTCCAGGGAACCTGTGCATTTGAAGAGGAATAGTTTTGTTTGCTTGTTTGTTAAGCTCCTTAACACTGATGTTAAGGTGGAAGTAGATTGAAGATGAAAGTAAAAACTTACTTGCCAAAAATGTATATATAATGATATTTTGGTCCATGTGCTTTAAAATTTTAAGGAAGCTTGACAAGTAGAGGACAAAAGAAGAAATGTGAGGCCTTAGAGACTATCTATAGTACATGAATCATATCGGAAAGTTACGTTCTCAAGAAAAAGAAAAAAAAATCAAAATTAAGCTTTCCCCATGTCCAGTCTCTTATGTTCATTTAATGTAAAGTTGACTTCCAGAAAATTAGATTGCTCCTCAGTTGTTTATATATTAAGGAAAATGTACATAATATAATACATTTTGGATTTTCATAATTTCTATTTGTAGTCCTTTGGTGCATTCACATATTCTGTTTACTGCTGTTGGAAGTGACATGATGACCACATCACATTGGCCATCACTGAACACCATAATATCAGGTAAGTAAGTAGACGAGTAGTATGCATCCTCCTATGTTTTTATATCTACTGTGGCTCTCTTTGAATTTTTAGATTATACTTCCCAATACTGCTAAGAATTTCCCTCGAGATAAATAAAGTTTTATCTAATCTAATCTAATACTTCTCATTTCCAGGTTACTGAGCAATATGATTTTGTTTACACACATGGTTTACATGGAATCTGCTTTAACATGAGCTAGACCTAACTAGCTATGATTAATAGATACATTTAGAGGGCTATAGTTAAATAAAACAGGAATAACTATTGCAGGGCTAAATGGGTCAAGGATGGGCTGTTGAGCTGGGTCAGAGCAGGGGTGTGCGATGGAACATGTGGGAAACCAGGAAGTGTGCTTGCCGCGCAGAGCAGCGGGGTAATGCAGCTGAACCAGAATGTGGAGAGCTAATCCAAAGAAAAAAAAAAAAAAGCAAAAGATTATGTTTCTTACTTGGTTGTAGCCAACTGTAACATCAGTTTTAAAATTTAGGCAATCTGTGCTCAATCTGTTTCACAGTGAGCATAGTTTCTTTTGTTTTTTGTTTTACCACCCATTCTTTTCTGCTTATCCTTGTCAGGGTTGGTAGACAACCATGCACACTCACATTCCTGCCTACGGGCAATTTAGAGTTATCAGTTAACCCCACTAACTGGATGTTAATGCATGCTAGTGGACTGTGGTGGGAAAGGCGAGGACCCACAGAAACTGAGGGAGAACATGCAAACTACACAGAAAGGCCCAGCCAGGTGGAATGAAAACCTTCTTGGTGTGAGGCAAAAGTGCTAATCACTCCACCGCCGTGCTGCCGTGTTGTTGTTTTTTTTTAAATATCTGGTTTATTTCAGCATAACTAATACCAAACAAAACTTTATCTTTACCGTAATGTTTTCTTGTACTCATTTTATTTTTTTAGATGTGTTGGGAAATGTGTGTGTGTGTGTGTGTGTTTGTTTGTTTGTTCTTCCAGGATTTATTTATCCAGAACTGTCTTTTATTTCCTCTTAGGTGGTGTCACTGGTGTTTTGTTTCTTCTTGGAATCGCTTGCTTAGCTTGTTGCAAAAAGAAAAATACAGGCAAGACACATTTGTTTAATAACTGTTTGTTTTTGCAATTTTGAAAGCAATTTCAGAGTATTTATTTATGGCTCAGATTCCTAATTGGTACATTATAAAAGCTATTACTCCTTCTTATTATCCCACTCGTACTTATGGGATAATGCAGTCTAATAGTCTGAGGTACTGCTGCAATTGCTTCTGTGTAGCTTGCCAAATAGGTGGGTATTCATGCATTTATCTTATTGTTTCCAGTTCTGACTGATGAAAATTAAATTAATAGGCTGCAACAAGCTGTAATCTTCACTGTGAGGAAGAGACTGTGTCAGTTTAGGTGTAAAGTAATTCAGAAAAGCATTAGGTTCGACTTAAACATTGTTGAATTAACTTTTTAAATTAAAATGTTTTAAGTGAGCACATTTAAGAATATACGTTTACAAGATTTCTATTTATTAATGTGGATGGCAATAACACATTATGTTACCAAAAGTATTACTACGAATATAATGACAGTCAGAGCAAAAGAGAGAGAGAGGGAACGCATTAGCATCACTGTGGCGCTTCACTTAAAATAAAGACTTATGTTCTCCCCTCCCTTATGTTCCTGTGCCTAAATTAGTCCTGCTGTCTTGTCACAGAGTGACAAGTTGGTAGTATTCCTCTGTTTAACCCTTATTTCTTATTACCTTAGTTTTCTATTTGTGTTGAGTATGTCTTATGTTAGGCCATCTTCATATCATTTATCTGGGTTTGATTCTCTGGATCAAACTGTACACTCTGGGTAGCTCACCAGTCTGTCCCAGGCCTCACAAGAGAAACAGACAACCATTACAATTCACAATGGGACATTTAGAACTATCAATTAGCCTAACCCCAATACCTGCTTGTCTTTGGACTGTGGCAGGAACCCGACGTACTCTGAGAGATTACACACAAACACATGGAGATCATGTCAACTTCACAAAGAAAGGTAGTGAAGATATGACTGTTGCAGCTACTATTTTGCAGGCAGCTACATACTGAATAATTGTGGTCAAACTAATGAAAAGTTGGCCTCTAGAATCTTTAAAAGAGCTTAACACAAGGCTACGGAATATATTATTTTTCTATTTTTATTTATTACAAGTATTACAAATCTAACCTATGCATTTGTAGGTTGGGGGGTGACCAACCTGGGGGTGACTCGAGACTCTAACACGTTACTGATGCATTTCACATTCATTTCAGAACCAGTGGAATCAACAGAGAATTATCCACCACTGTCTTCTGAGGATGTAGGGCAAGGTGAAGAATCAAGAGTATTTCCATGTGAGTTCAAGCACAAATTTTCAATATGATTAAAGAGTCTGATCATATTACTATTGATTCTCTTCGTTGGTGCAATAATATGTTATTTGGAACCCGTACTGGCAATTGTATTAGAGAAGGGGATGGGTTTTCCTTTTGATTTGTAATCTTTGATTGTGTACCTCAGCAGCTGAACAATTGTAATAATGGACATGTGACTGAACCAGTTGTGCTGTACACTGTAAAAAAACAAAAAACAAAAAAAGCAAACTTGTTGTCTCAAAGAAACTAAGTAAAACTTACTTATGATAACTATGTAGGGGCAACTTATTCATTCTGAGTATTGATTTCCAATTTGTTACAGAACAACATAGCAAACATGATACCACTAAAACTGCTGTCATAATATGTAGTCCGAAAAAGGTCATTTGTCCAAAGTTTTATGTCTTTAAATAGCCAATGAATACCAACAAATGTATGTGAACATGCAGCTACTGTTTTGGCAGGCATCAACGTACTGAATACTTGTGGTAAAATATTGAAAAGGAGGCCTCCAAAATCTTAATAGGGCTTAACACAACTTTATTAAATATTATTCTTATTCTGTTTTTATTTATTACAAGTTTTATGAATCTAATGTAAGCTATTATATTCTGGCTTAATAACTCCAAAAGTGAAAGTGAAATGCTACACATGAAAGCAAGTGTTTTACTATGTTTCTGTTTTGAATCTCTGATAGGTTTTGGGGGGGGAAATCCAGTGATTCATAAGCTGAAGGAACAAAAGGATGAGCTTGAAGCACACAGAGATCAATTTACAGAGCAGCTTAAAAGAATAGAGGAAGAGAAAAAGGAGAACAAGACGAAGCTTCAACAAGTACAGAATACACCAGGGTCACTGAAAGAAAAAGAAGATCTGTTAAACGTCAAATGGAAACTACATCACCAACAGAAAGAATATGAATATTTAGTGATTCATGTAGATAAGCTGCTGCACACAACAGATACCCTATTTAAAAAAAAAAGCCTGAGTAGTTACAAAGATCAGACTGACTTTGTGTTTGAAAGATGTTTTTAAACTTCGATTTCTAATTTCTCAGTTCCTGGAGCTTCACTGAGCTTTCAAACAACAAACAGCAAAATCTAATAATATTTAATAACTGACTGCAAGATAAGGCAGGTCTTACAATTGTCTACAATTTCTGTGCATGTGTCTGAAAGTCATATATTTGTATTTTATTTGTGGGTATTGTAAAAAATGCTATAAAAATCCATGTTGTTGATGGTTTATCAGCCTAGTGCTGTGAATACTGTGCAGGGGTGGATTGTCTGTCCCTACTAGGTTAATTGTATATGCTCAAAGTAGTCACATGGTTGGGCGTATGACTGAGATTTATTTGTTAAGCTGCACTGATAGCTTCAGTGTTCCCTTCATTGATCATGGTGTATCTGAATCGTTTTAATCAAAAATCATAATGACAGTAAATTAGTGTAAATAACTAAATAAAACTAAGTGTGATTTCTACTCATGGATTGTTTGGGTTTTCATGGTCACTATATGGTACAGTATTTTATTCCTTGAGAACTAGACCAGATATATTGATGCAGAAAGAGTGACAAACACATGACAGACAGACATGACAGGCCCAAGAGACAGAGAGGGAACAAAAAACGAGATTGCGACAGGGTGAGATCATGGGAGAGACACAGAGAGAGACCCAGACAGACAGCAAACTTGGCAAATGTAAAAAGGCATGACTGACTACACAATGGGGACACAGATGAGGACACACTGAGGGGAGACTAAGGCATAGCTGGCAAGGGAAGGGACAAAAGGGAAGGACAATTCAAATTTTAAAAAAATAAATAAATTGGGTGCTTAGTGACCGCTGAGAACTTGCACATTGAGAACTTTTCATTGTCCTCAATGGAAGCAGTTATGAGGGGGAGGAGTGTGTGAAGGGGACTTCATGAGTCAGGAAAGGAGAACTTGCAGTAAAAATGCAAAGATGGATGCTGTTGATGTGGGCTTGCAGTGGTTGAAACTGCAAGATGGTCAACATGAGCTTGAAAAAAATCATTTTAATACTCAAAAACATGTTAATAATTTGTATATTTACATGGGAAAAGAAAAACCCACATCCTCACCAATTTGGACTTTTCAAGGTCAAGTTTATTTCAGCAACTAATATTATTAACCTCATTTTGTTTTATACCTCTAGTGGTTCTTTTTCATTGTTTTTGCCCTTCTGTGTGATATTATTTCTGCCTCACTCCAACCTTCGGTCAGAAACCTGTTCTCTGAACCTGAGCTCCTCCCATGAGTTTCTCTTGCAGTGTTTCACAGTAATAAAGCTATAGCCAGTTTTGTCAGATACAAAGTTTGCCCTTTGTTTATGCACTACCACAACATTTGATTTTATGGAGTTTAAAGGTTATCAATAGCTCAGTGCTTCCCTCTAATGAACCACTGTGGGAAATATATATGCTTTGCATCAATGTATGCATGAGTGTTTGGATTTTGATCAAATCAGAAACAAATCTACACAGTTTATAGGATGCAGAGTCTGGTTGGATTTTTCAGGCCACCGTGTCACTCCAGAAATTTGACATGTTGTTACGAGCGATTCGCTTTGACAACTGTGATACAAGACCAGGCCCTGGTCAACAATCAATAAGACAAATTGGGAGTGATCAGAAAGGTATGGGACAAGTGTGTGCAGTGCCAGCCAGTCACCTGTATCCCAGGACTAAACATCACAGTGGGTGTTTATTTTAGAACACAAACTCAAGGGGGCTCAGATCAATGAGACATGCAGGCAATAAATAACAAACATAAGTTCAAAAATTGTAATGTTTGCAAAGACTTAAGTTAATAAAAAAATAACACAACAAGTAGTGAAATATATATATTTTTATAGTTTTTATGATGAGTCTTAATAGAATGGTTATTTTTGACTGGGAAACAAAAAACATGAGGGTTAAAAAAAATACATCAAAGCTAATACTCTCACCCTCAATGTGGAATTTATCCTAAATAGACTGCTAAATAAGTACAACATGTTAATTTGTATCCATTTTAATAAGTCCTCTCTCTACCTGCTACACCATGCGGCATCTATGTGTTCAGTCTGAATCTGCTCTCGTCTGTGAAAAAAACAAGGTACTAGTTGTGGTACTTCCAGTTCCAGTTGGTGAATTCCAAATAACCTACACAGTGGTGAGCAGTTTGTTCCGAAACATAAACCTGAAAAGTTCATTGGATGTCATTTGTAGCCCTGTTATTTCACCCAAAAAAAAGAGGTCATGGTGGTAATTCGCAAATAAAGAACAGCTATACTACAGTATTTATTAGGTGTTGATGACATAGATTTGTTTTAGTCAGAAACATTAAATCTAAAATTTCTTGAGTCCCCCCAAAACGATCACACCATTAATGTGATCGCTGTACTGTTTTCCCCTTCATGACCTGAAATCAGTATCTTGGTGTCATAAAAAGAATATACTGTGTCTGAACTCTGTCACTTTAACCTTTTGAGTTCAGTGTAAATCAATGTTGCTCATTTCCTCTATTAGTCTCTCTGTGCTTAATATCAGTTCGTCAAATGTGTTTACTCCGTCGGTCAGGCCCCATTTGTATTTTGAGATAATTGGTGTTAGCTGTAAAAGTGATGAACTGGTGATTTTTTTATCTTGCGCCTTCTCTTTTATTTCTTTCTCCACTGATTTAAACTCTTCTTCATTGTCATCCACCAGTTTCTCCATTTTCTTATGTTGCAGTTGTAACTGATCTTTCTGTTTCTCCAGTTCTTCCTTCTGTTGCATCAGTATCCCCACCATTATTTTATTTTCTTTCTCCTTCCTCTGTAATTCTTCTTCAAGTTTTATCATCTTATTCTCAATATCCTTAATTTTTTCACTTTCCGCCATGAGATCCAAGTTCTCTTGATGTGGGATCATAGTGGCTTCTGATATCAAAAACAGAAAAAGGAGATTTAATTTTATGATGCATCAAGTTTTACATCAAGTGTATGTTTGATCCATTGTTGCTTGAAATAACAACATACACAAAAGTGTAACATACACATTATGTGTGACACACACATAAGAAATTCAAATGGTATGTTTTTAATCATACTATATATAATTTAACTTAATTGAACCACATACAACAATAACTGAGGTAGTCTATCCTTCATGCTCGGGTTCTCTATCAGAGACCTGTGAGCTTGAGGGTCCTGCACAGTATCTTAGCTGTTCCTAGGACTGCGCTCTTCTGGACAGAGATCTCCGATGTTGTTCCTGGGATCTGCTGGAGCCACTCTCCTAGCTTGGGAGTCACCACACCAAATGATCCAATTAATACTGGGACCACTGTTACCTTCACCCTCCACATCTTTTCTGAGCCTTTGGTACTTCTCAAGCTTCTCCTGTTCCTTCTTCCTGATGTTTCTGTCATTTGGTATCGCTACGTCTATCACTACGGTGATCTTCCTATGCCTGTCTACCACTACTATATCCGGTTGGTTAGCCACCACCATTTTGTCCATCTGTATCCGGAAGTACAACAGGATCTTAGCTCAGCCATTCTCCACTACCCTATGGGCCATCTCCCATTTTGACCTCAGGACTTCCAGGCCATACTTGGCAAAGGTGTTTTTGTTTTTGTACTATGCTGGCCACTTCGTTATGGTGTTCCATGTGTGCTCTTCCTGCTAGCATCTTTCACCCTGCTTCTGTTGTGTTGGATTAGCTCAGGGGCATCTTTACAAAGCCTGCACCTGGGGTCTTGCCTGGTGTGATAGACCCCAGCCTCTATGGATCTTGTGCTCAGAGCTTGCTCATGTGCTGCCATGATTTGTGCCTCTGCCAGCTTTGTCCAGCCACTGATAGGACTTCTGGATGTCAGCAACTTCATCCATCTGCCGGCGGTACATACTGTGCAGGGCCTTGTCCGTTCATGATGGTTCTTCCTCTTTCCTTGGTTTCTTCTGCACGAGGTATTCACTGAGCACATGGTCGGTGATATACTCGTGAATGCTCATCGTTTCATCCTGGACTATGGTACTGAAACTTACTAGTCCCCACCACCATTCCTTCCGTTTAGCATACTGCCTCACGGTGCTGGACTTGGAGTGAAATTCTCCATGCATCATCAGGAGCTTCCTGGTCTTGATGTCAGTGGCTTTTATCTCATCCTTTGGCCAGCTTATTACCCCAGCACAATACCTGATCACGGACAGGGCATAGGTGTTGATAGCCTGGATCTTGTTCTTACCACTCAGCTGAATCCTCAGGAATTGCCAGACCTTCTACAGATACTTGGTGGTTGCAGCTTTGCTAGCAACCTCTTCGTGGTTCCCATTTGCCTGTGGGATTCCCAGGTACTTGTAGCACTCCTCAATTTTGCCTTCTGGTAGTTCAATCCCCTCAGTTTTGACTACCGTTTCTCTCTTTGTTACAATCTGATTACACTTCTCCAGTCCGAATGACATTCTGATATCATTGCTGTTGATCGTGGTAGTGTGGATCCTTGAATTGATGTTTTGTTCACTTTTGGCATACATCTTTATGTCATCCATGTAGATGAGGCGGCTAATGATTGCTCTGATCCGTAGTCAGTATCCGTTGCCAGTCTTGTCAATCTCAATGTTCAGGCCAATGTAGAACGGCAGTGGGGACAACGCATCTCCTTGGTAGATCCCGCACTTGATGGTGACTTGGCATTCCAGGATCCATGTGTGGGACATCGAGTCAAAATCCTTCTTGTAATCAATACAGGCAGTGCACAAGTTGGTCAGTCTGGTCTTGCAGTCTTGGGCAACTGCTTTGTCTACCAGTAGCTGGATATGCTGCTCCTCTAGTATTCTTGCCAATTCCTTTTTGTGCGCCACTCATGTTTTGAGCCATGTGCCTGCACATCTAAGCCACTATGATGCCTGACAGGAGCGCCCATGTGTCATGGTGCTGGGTCGGTGACCCAGCGGTTTGTGTTTATGATTATTATTTAATCATGTGCTATTTCTGGTCCCTTTCCCTCATGTTACTCTGTGCTCCCTCTGTTCTGTGTCCAGTCTTCCTACCGTTGTGTTTCACCTGTAGTCAGGTCCCTGTGTAAAGCACGCATCTGTGTCTCACTGATGTTTTGTGTTTCATGTTTTACTTTGAAGGTCTATGTCTCATGTCAATGTTCCTAGTTTTGCTTCCCTGGTATCGTTAGCCCTGATGACTTCTAGGTGAGTTTCCCTCCTGTCTCTGATTCCCTCATTATGCCCCTGTGTATTTAAGCCCTGTGCTTTCTTTGGTCTGTGTCATGTCGTTAACGTCACTTCCCTTGTCACATGTTGTGTCTCTTCGTGCCTCCTTGTGGATTATTTTGATGTTCCAATTTAGTTTTGTATTTTTTCTCCATCAGCAAATAAAGCTGCCTTTTGGGTTCTACTCCTGTTACTGTGAGTCTGCTTTTGGGTCCTTTTCCTGCCTGCACACAGCTGAATCATGACACCATGTGGTACTGAGGCACTTGGCCGGTACTTGGATGGGACCAGTCCCTTTTGGGAATCGTTGTGGATCAGGACAGTCTGGCCTTCAGTTAACCATTCCGGGCGTGTCTCATTGACTAGCAGCTTGTTCATTTGTACTGTCAGTTGCTCATACAGTGCAGTCAGCTTCTTCAGCCAGTAGACGTGAATCATTTCGGGGCCTGGTGCTGTCCAACTTTTCATACTGGAAACCCTTTATTGGATGTCTGCCACTGTGATGGTTTGATTGGTCCCTATTGAGGGAAGTTGCTGTGGTCTTAGATCCACTAGCCACTGAGCATTGCCATAATGGGTTGTGTCCTTCTCCCATATGCTCTTCCAGTATTCCTCAGTCTCTAACCTTGGTAGTATTGTTCTCATGTTGTTCCCACTGAGAGTACACCTTGGATGGTTCTATGGAGAACAGCTGGTTTATTCTTCTGCCTTCTATTTCTCTTGTGTACCTCTTCAAGCAGCTGATCAAGGCTGTGAGTTTTTGCTTGGCAGTTTCCAAGGCCTCAGGTAGGGGCAACTTCAACTGCACCTTCATCGCACATTTCTGCAGTTTGGATAGCTGGCTAACTAGTTGACCCTTGCCCATGCTAACTAGAAGTACTTGTGTATTCCTGTCACTGCCACGTCTGTACCACTCTCAGTGGCAGGAGTACAGGAGGCCACTCTGTACTCCTGCCACAGTGCAGGAAATTATACCTTGAATGGTTCTGTGGAGAACAGCTGGTTTATTCTCCTGTCTTCTATATTGAACTTACAACTCTTATTCCAAAGGCATGTAGTCCTACCACTACACTATCCAGATGCTTATATATATATATTCTTTCCATCTTTAACAAAACTCAAAATATATATACGCAATATATTGTACATTCCCCAAATCCAAGAAGGTTGAACCTAGTAAAACTGATCACTTACTGAGTTTGTTTCTACTCCCCTTCCACGCAGCAAAGGTGAGTATAAAAATGCTCATGACACAAGCAGCCAAGCTGACGGCAATGCAAGCAGTAGAGCTACACGGGCTTCCAAAAAAAAAATCTGAAATGAAACAAATAAGTTGGAGTTTCAAAAGCAAAGATTATATCTAAGCTAAAGAAGTTTTAAAAAAAAAACACAGAAAAGGGATTTTCTACCTGGAACATGTATGTGTATCTCTCTGCTCTGGTTGATGTTCCTCTGTTGGACTCTGCAGGTGATGTTGTTGCTGTGTCTCTTCTCCACAGTCACTCTGCTGCTGACAGTATAGAGGTCATCAGGACCTCTGAGGGTCTCTGTAGGTCCAGCAGAGAGGAGGCTTCCCTCATCATCCAACCACAGCAGCTCAGGCTCTGGATACCAGCCAGCAGACTCACACTGTAACACCACTCCACTTGTGGATCGGTCAATACCAGCTAAGCTGAGAACTGGCAGGGAAGCACTTCCTGATGAGAGAAATGAGCATCAGTGGACAGGACAGAGTACTTTTTATCACACCAAGTATGCAGTACAGGTGGCTGATAAAACTCAGTAAACACAGATTAAAATGGCACAAAAATAGCTTACCAACCACAAGCTGGACAGTAGTCTCTATATCCAAATCTGGAAAATAACATCTGTATTTTCCTGTATCTGTGTGCTTTACTTTGATGAGTTTCAGTGAAATATCTCCATGCTTCAGTTTAGCAATGTCCACTGATGTTCGTCCTTTGAAAAATGAATGCTGATTAACATGAAGGTCTTGACGTTCATGCCACACATGGACAAATCTGGGTTTAAGATCAGGTCTTGACCACTCAAAGGTCAAACCAGAAGCATCTGAAGCCGGTTCTAGATGGCATGGCAAAATAATGTCGTTGCCAATCATCACAGTTAGTGACTGCAGTGGACCAACGACCAGAATCTGACCTGCAAAGAAGAATCCTGCAATGAGACTGATGCTTTTTGAAAACTAATATATATATATATATATATATATATATATATATGTTGTGTGTGTGAGTGGAATGCTGATGCTAATCAACAGTTCTCAGTGACAGAATCACCTATTAACATTTCATTATTAACAAGAGGTAATCTGCCACACTCTAATGAAGATGTAAGTTTTATATTTGTTCATCTTGATGTAGCGCAAGTCTATTTGTTTGTTTTGGGAAAAAACTAAAGTTACCTTCACAGCATTGTGTTAGGAGAAATACAACAGCAGCATGATGAAAAACCAAAATAATAAAAGATGTAAGCCCTGATGCTGGGTGCTTGCTTAGCACCATGGT
>VURO01049343.1:0-10208 GCA_015108175.1 Pelvicachromis taeniatus | reverse complement strand
TGTCCATAGAAAAACTTTGAAAGACCTTCAAAAAGTCTGGAGAAGCATTGATCAAAAACTACTTTGTAAAGTTACACAAAAGTCTGGCTCATTTCCAGTAAAATATATATATATATATATAAAAAAAGAGAAGTTGCTTGAGACTTGAACACATTACTGATGCACCACACATTCATTTCAGAATCAGTGGAATCAACAGAGAATTCTCCCCTAGTGTGTTCTGGGGATGATGGACAAAATGAAGACAAAGACGTGTTTCCACGTGAGTTCAAGCAGTTTTATATATGGAAAGATTTGCAGTATGATTAAACAGTATGGTCACATTCCTGTTTTATCTTAGCTGTAGGATTGCACAGTGGTTAGCACTGTTGTCTCACAGCAAGAAGGTCCTGAGTTCAAATCCACCATCAGGCCGGGGTCTTTCTGAGTGGAGTTTGCATGTTCTCTCTGTGTTTGTGTGGGTTCTCACCAGGTACTCCAGCTTCCTCCCACAGTCCAAAGACATGCAGTTTGTGGGGATAGGTTAACTGGAAACATTAAATTGCCCATGAAGGCGAATGGTTGTCTGCCTATGTGTTAGACTGGTGACCATGCCTCTTGCCCCAAGACAGCTGGGATAGGCTCCAGTGCTCCTTGTGATAAGCGAATGGATAGATGGTCATATTTCTATGTATTCTCTTGGTTGGGGCAATTGTCTCTCACCCCATTTAGAAGACATATTGACAATTGTGTTAGACAAAGACCTGCTGCTGCAGGGCAGTGTCTGAGTTCACCCATTAACCGCTTTCCATCTGCTGTCTCTACACAGGTCGCGGTGGCCCAGCAGCAAGTGTTTCTGAGGTGCAGTCAGTCAGGATATGTTCACCAGGAATGCCCGACAATGGATGTGAGAGCAGGTTTTTTTTTTTTTTTTTCCAATCCAAAATACTGGAATGCCTCACCAGCCAAAAGCTTGTAATATTGAGCGCATGACTGATTTAGTACTGCTCTATAGATTTATTATGCATTATAGAATATGATATCAAACATCACTAAGACTGATGTCATAATCTGCATTAGAAAGGTCGTGTGTCTAAAATGTTATGACTTTAAATCTAATACCAATATCTCTCTCTAATACCAGTCTTGATGTATGTGATGAGGTAAAATATCGCCAAATTCAACATAGATATCCTTAATCCATCTGCTCTCTATGTGGCAGCTACATACTGAATACTTGTAGTCAAAATATTGAAGACAGGCGTCCAAAATCTTAGCTTTACTATAATGCCATGAAAATGCTGATTATTTCATTTTATTTGTTACAGGTATTATAAATTTAATGTTCGCATCCATTTTCTGACGTATTGCCTCCAAAACTGAAATCCTCTAATTAATGAATATTGCTGTCTTTTGTCTGAACTCTCAAAAAATAAACATTATATCGGGCACCGGTTTAGCTCAGTGCATTGAGTAGGCAACCACATGCATAAAAAAAATAAATAAAATCATATATTGTAAAAAAGAAGGAAGAAAATATATTACATATTGAATTGTATCTCCATATTGTCATTTTGTTCAAAATTATACCAATGTTTTTTCTACACTTGTTTGCTACAGTGTTTTAACATGTGTCTGTTTTGGATCAACGATAGATTTGGAGAAGAAAAATGCAGTGATTCTTACCCTGAAGAAACAAAAGGCGGAGCTTAAGGCACACAGGGATCAACTTACAGAGCAGCTTGAAAGGATAAATGAAGAGAAACAGGAGAACAAGATGAAACGTCAACAAGTAGAGAGACCAGGGTTGTTGAAAGAAAAAGAAGACCTGCTAAAAGTCACATGGAAACTAGATGAGCAGCAGACAGAATATGAAAAATCAGGCAACCGTGTAGACCAGCTGTTGCAGATTATAGATAATCTATTTGCAGTAGCAGCTGAATAGGTGATAATGTAATAAAAAGGGCACACTAATCCTATTTGCATTTAGTTGGAACATCATTTATTTTTCAACAGGACAGTCACCCCAAACACACCCCCAAGCTGCACAAGGGCTATTTGACAAAGAAGGAGAGTGATGGAGTGCTGTACCAGATGGCCTAGCCTCCACAGTCACCTGACCTAAACCCAGTCGAGGTTTGGCATGAGATGGACCGCAGAGTAAAATCAAAAGAGCCAACAAGTGCTCAGTATCTCTGGGAACTCCTTCAAGACTGTTGGAAAACTATTTTAGGTGACTATCCCATGAAGCTCATCGAGAGAATCGAGTGTGCAAACCAGTAATGAAAGTAAAGGGTATTTTGAAGAATAAAAATATAAAATATGTTTTGAGTTATTTCACACTTTTTTGTTTACTATTAATTCCATATGTGTTCTTTCATAGTCTCAATGCCTTCATTGAGAATCTACAATGTAAATCTTCATAAAAATAAAGAAATGAGAATGTGGGTCTAAACTTTTGACTTGTAGTGTGGCTTATGTGACAAATTGTCGGGGTCTGTGTGTTGGCAGGCAGGAAAAGGACCCAAACGCAGGACTCACGGAGGCGGGGGTGAAACTTAAAACACAGATTTATTGCTGGAAAAAAACCACACTAAAATAAACTGGGGGAAAAAACTAACTAGAAGAAACCGCAGGTTAGGTTACAGACAAGCAGGGTTAGAGAAGGGCAGGATGACAGGCAGGAACACACAGCTGGAAGAGGGTACGACGCGACAGGGAAGCACAGAAAACACAGACCTTAAATAGACAGGACATAACGAGGGGAACGAGAGGCAGGAGGTGAACATGGCTGGGAGACATTAGGCCTAATGAGAACAGGGCAAAACTGAAAACACTGACATGAGACGACAACCTTCAAAGTAAAACAGGAAACACAAACAAAGGCGGGTTACAATAACAGACAGACCTTCACAATAAAACTGGGAACTCAAAAATATGCAGACGCAGAGACAGGCTCAGAACACTGGATAAACACGGGGAACGAACACTTCAGGGAACACACAGACAGGGATGACGGAGCACAGAACAGAAGGAGCACAGAACATCATGGGGAGAAAAACAGTACCAAAACCCTAAAACATGAATTCATAACAAACAAATGACACACAAGAACCCAAGCATAAATCACACAGAACCCCAAAAATACACTCAAAAACAACAACACCAAATGAACAGAAAATGCTGGGTTGCAGAACCAGGACCGTGACACAAATACCATGCTAGTTTTTCCTGGTATGCTAGCAAAATTAAATTAATGTATATACTATTTCTGGGAGACAAGTTTTCTGTACCTTTGTGCTTTTTATGTAGATACAGGATCATTACCACCAACAACAGAGCCACCAATAAAGCACAGATAACAGTCCAAAGCAGAATGTGGTTTATAGGGAAGTGATCGTGTGAAAGATCAGTCTGTTTGTAAGGTGCTGGGAAGAACATGAAGATATAAAATTAAAGCAAGGGCAAAAGAAGAAAGACAAAAAAGACAAAGCAACATAGGGACATAGGGATAAGTCACCTTTAAGTTGTTTTATAACAGCTAGCCAGCTCTCTGGTGATTGTCCAGCTCCTGATATGCTGCACTTGTAGAGTCCTTCATCAGACTTGGAGACATTTTTGATGGTCATGCTGCTTTGATATCGGGTCCCGAGAGAGACACCATCTTTGTAGAAGTCAGTTATGTGTTCTGGCTGAGTTTTCTTCTTTGCACACTTAAGGGTCACATCATTTCCCTCCATTACATAGTAGGTTGGGCTTTCCAAGATTACAAAACCAGCTGGGAAGTGTGATGAAAATATATTTTATGAATTACTACATTACATGATTGAGGCCACAGGGCAGACCCAGGACACGCTGGAGAGATTATATCTCTCGGCTGGCCTGGGAACGCCTTGGTGTTCCCCCGGATGAGCTGGAGGAGGTGGCTGGGGAGAGGGAGGTCTGGGCTTCTCTGCTTCATAATTTCAAACAGTTGTGACTTTTTGGTAGGAAAATGTTCTTTTATTCAATTTTCAGCTAATCTGGTTGCAGCTGTATCAACAGTATATCCATTTTGTTTCAGTAGCAGGTCTCATTGAAATGGGTTTAAATTCTCTAACAGTTTATGCCATGTTTAAAAATTGGAAATGTAAGACAGCCCTATACTGTTTTATAATGTGTAACATCATTCATTTGGACTGATATTAAATAGTAATAAAGGCTTTTTTAATCTTACATTTTTTTTATCTTACCTGTTTACATTTTATATAGTTTGATGTCATGTTAGGGAGGTGCTGAATATATTTCATGAATACCATACTGGAGGACATCGAGCAAGAGAAAGAATAAAAGAAAAAGAATCTTCAGGAATGTAAAAAGAACCTTTCTTCTGACAAACCTGAAGCCTCATTAGGAGACAGAGAAGTGTTATTATGGAGTCAGTGGAAGCTGGACATGATCAAGAAAGATACTGAGATACATCTACTGAACACTGAGAAACTGATAGAGCCAATAGATTTTCAGGTTACTAGAATGGATAAAGAGAAAGAAGCAGACAAGCAGACTTGGGAAGTCTCTTCTCATGTGATTAGTGATTTCTGAGAAATGACTGATATTTTCCATGAGGCTGTACATTTCCTACATGGGTAAGTAGAAGGGTTTGGCTCTATTTCTGTATACAGTAGGTGTTTGTATTTTAGTACAGAAGCTTGTGTTTTTGTTTGTTTAAGGTGTTTTTTTGTTTTGGAGTCTTTGAACTTACTTGAGCAATAATAGCTTTTTTAGCGTTGTTCACATTGTCTGCCTCTGAGCAGCTGGTTCAGTGTTTAGTTAGCGGTAATGGCATAACCAGTCACAGCAGGGTGTCGAGTGGCTTGGAATAAAAAGAAAGAAAAAGGGGGAAAAAATGATTTTTTGTTAAATTCATCCGAAATCTGAAAGCTCAAGTTCCCAATAAGATGCCACACAGCAATACACTGGGGATCTGTATTTAATGTGACAGGACAATAGAGATTAGTTATTTGATGAAAACTTAAATAATAACAAAAACAATTAAAATTGCTTAATGAGTCACTATTTCTGATGCTGTTCACTAAATTTTGCCCAACTTTTAACCAGCTAAATGAACACATGTTGAAAACATAACAGGTTTAAATATATGAGTGGTCGTAATGTTAACATATTGCAACTCTCTGCTGTGAGCTATTGGGACATAAGTTTAGTAAAACAAGCTGTCCGTAAATCCAGGTATGTTTTTCCCATGTTCTAAAATTATCTACATGATTCTGTTCCAGACGTTTATTTTTAAATAAAAGTGTTCCATCAAATGATAATAACAAAAACACAATCTGTCTGTTGAGTGGTGAACAGAGCTGAAGTCTGTTTACCATTAAAATCAGTTAAAACTTGTAAGATTGTAATTGCAGTTTGTAAAGACCGGGCCCAGACACACTGTTCTTGTGTATAATTTTGGGAGTGTCTATTGATGGTACACATATAGTTGTCATGGTTCAGCACCCCATCCACCAACTTTCCATATGGCTGCACGCACACACTCCTCCCTCTCTGGTTTCTGGTTTCACTATAAGAAGGGAAACATTGTTAAGATAATCATCACCACCTGTCCCTCCAACCTCCCTGTCACTGCCCCCTTGATCTTGCTGCACCACCCCTTCCCTGCATCTGAGCCAGGAACCACACCTCCATCACACCGTTGAGCAAGAAAAGCCTCAGTACACACCCTATACAAGCCTTTATGTACATTGTGTGCCAAAAAACAGTGTGTTCAAAGTACAAATCTGTTTATATTATCTATCTAACGGTATCTTGAATTAAACATTAGCCAACCTGTTTTTGCTGAAACAATAAAACAATAAAAAATTTGTAGTAAGTAAAACCTAAAACACATCACATGATCTTTTTCAGTGTATGTAATTGTCTAAAGCTTTCTTTCTTTAGCAACTTGCAAGGATCATTTAGAGATCATGTGTCTGTAGTAGCCATGCAGTCACGTTGAACTGCATATCTTAAACTCAACCTCTTTTTCATCCACAAACACACATACACACAGATATACACACACACACAAACACACACACCTTTTTTTTTATGTGGTTGTGATCAAAGTACAAACCAGCATGAGGATTTTGAACACAGCTCACAGAGGAGAGAAGTATTGTTTTGACGATTGTACAGGTATTTCATTTTTTTGTGGGTTTTTTTTTATTTTTTATTGAAGATTGTTACATTGTTGGTGCTATATTTGATTATGTTTCAAAACTTTTTACAAACCACTAATAACAATGGAAAGCATTTTAGGAGATGAGGAGGACGACTTGTACAACTCTAATCCTTGGTCCTGCAATTATATTTGTGAAAATTATCTTGCCAAATAATTTTTTTTTTTATTGTCAGACAGTGTCTTCTATTATGAATAACAATAATACAAACACATTTGCTAACACGTGATACCTGTTTCATCTGATTTTTAGCACTCCAATATCGCTCTTCATGGATGGAATATTTCTTAAGCCTCTTGTCAGAAGAGTCACTGCTTTGGTTTTCCAGCACATTGTGGTTGTACTTCTCCTGACACTCGTTTGCAAAGGTAACTGTTAAACAAGTATGCAACTGTTCAGTTTAACTGTTAAAGTTTTATTCTTGGAAACACAAAGAGAGAAAACCAAAACACTGAATAATTGGCGACGCCACCCATTTAATCACTTCTAGAAGTAATGGTTCATTTTCCCTTTTCCTCCTTATTTGAACAGTGCAAAGCAAACATGATGAGAAAAAGTAGAATTTTAATTTAATATAGATTTACTTTTTTCCCAGGGACTTCACAGAAGATTGGTCATTCTCAGCCATTAATAGCAGTGGCTGGTGACGACATTGTTCTGCCATGCCAGCTGGAACCTCCTGTGGATGCTGTTCAGATGACCATCGAGTGGGGAAAACTTGACCTAAACCCCAGATTTGTGTTTGTGCGGCACAACGGACAGGAGCTTCAAACTGACCAAAACGAAGCCTACAAGGGAAGAGTGTCTCTTTCTATCGATAAACTAGAACACGGAGATCTTTCGCTGAAGCTGTCCAAAGCAAAAGTCTCTGATAGTGGAAGATACAGATGCTACATTCCAAAACAGAGTAAAGAATATTTTGTTGAGCTTCTTGTTGGTAAGTAAATTAATTACTCTGCTATATCAGCTTCGTGAGCTATGACCAGATTTAAATACTGCTGCTTTGTCAAATTACTGCTGTCTCAGTTACATTCATGTTGTTTGTTTGACTAGGTTTGTGGACATTGTCTGACAGATCTCTCACTCTCAGCTTGTCACAGCTCAACTAGTGTGATGTAATGATGACACATTTAAGGTCATTAATTTATGTTAGAGGTTTTTTACTGCCTAAGTATGTACTATGTACGAATATGTACTGTAGGCACCGAGTAAAGTTTTATTGCTTAAAGCGAAAGACTAGTGAGTGAAAACTGATTAGTGTGTGAGTAGCTTTGGACCTCAAAAAGGGACACTTTGAAGAGTAGTTGGAAGTGTGTTAAGAAAAAAAAAAAGAAACAGCACAGCACAGATGACTGATGAAATTGCAATATATTAATAAATATTAACAAACACAAATAGTGGCTGACAGGAATGAGAAGAAGAAAAATGATACTTAAGACTAAAAGAAATCTTGATTGAAATCAAAGAGGAACAGTATAAGATGAGCCAAAATAATCAAAAGCTTTAAATGAATACAGACAAACTCGTGCAGGTGATTACTGGTGATTAAAGTCAAGTCAGTTTTTGTGTACAGCACATCAAACATTACAGACATGGCCAAAAATCAATGCACAGCAAGTAAACCAAAGTAAAGTAAATAAATAAAACAAGTAACAACAAAAAACAACAAGTAAACTAATTTAAAAATATTAGACGGAATGATAGAGTACTCTAACTGACACTACAATTTAAAAACGCCTTGACTATGAACACTATGAATTAAAAATGGGGTCACATTTAAGAACAATAGTTAGGGGTTGTTAATGTGCTGGGTTCATGTTTTGAATGGTTTATTCTAAGGCAAACCAACAACATATTTTAGTGTTAGGGTAAGTGGGCAGTGGAGTTTGTTGTAGTTTTAGTGCTTAAATCAGCAAGTACATACTGAAGTCCATTAGTGAGTGAAAAAATGAAAAAACAAAGCAGCGTCACAGTGTACATCAAGAAAGAGTGTAACATAAAGTTTTCTCCTGACTAACAAACCCCTCCAACCAACAAATATGGGCTTTGCAATTAAGTATTAAAAAGCAAAAGAAAAACATCTTGCATCTTGGAAGGTTGAAATGCACACTCATGCAGAATTTGCAACAGCAGAGGGAGATTTTATTTCACGTCAACATGAAAATAATCATAAGAAAGTGTTTAAACAGGCAAAAAAGAAACATGTGGTTACACAAATGTTTAAATGTGTACTTTAAAATGCTACCAATATGTGCCACTTTTAAAAGATTATTTCTGTAAATAAAGATTTATGAAAACAAGGATCATTTATTTAATTTATGTATTGGATCTGTCATTGATAAAATATCTTCTTTTTTTTTTGTCGTTAGGTGCTTCTTCCCAACCTGGTGCCAACTTAGCAGGACTCGATAAAGCCATCAGTGGAGTGGTGTTACAGTGTGAGTCTGCAGGCTGGTATCCAGAGCCTGAGCTGCTGTGGTTGGACAGTGAGGGAAACCTCCTCTCTGCTGGACCCACAGAGACCCTCAGAGGTCCTGATGACCTCTATACTGTCAGCAGCAGAGTGACTGTGGAGAAGAGACACAGCAACAACATCACCTGCAGAGTCCAACAGAGGAACACCAACCAGAGCAGAGAGACTCACATACATGTTCCAGGTAGAAGAAAAAAAATGAAATTAAAATTTAAACTAAGGTTTGTTGTGCTTTTATAATATACTTGTTTTTATTGTTTCAGATGATTTCTTCATGGTTCCAGCAGGATGTGTGGCTACTGTCACCTTCAATGTGATTTTGTGCCTCATGTTGGTTCTTGCAGTCGTCATTTTTATGTGGAAATGGAGACAGAACAAAATCCGTGAGTCAATGATGTATTTGATGTATTTATACATTAATTTCATATCAAAGTTCTGGGAAATTGTGCTGTTTTGAACTAAATAAATGCAAATATAATAATAATTGTGTCTATTGATTTTTCCACAGAGATGAAAACTCATTTCACTACTACAACAACATGTCAATCATTACTGGCAGATTTGGGCAACAAAAATGGAAAACTTGATGAAGAGTTGAAAATGTGTGAAGAAAAACAAACCAACGCAGTAGAGAAGATGACTGATGTCCTAAAGAAGATTTTGATCCAAATAAAGAAGCAGAAAGAAGAATTTATCAGCCAAACACAGAAGGCAGAAACACTGACTCAGGAGAATGAGGAGAAGATTAAACTGGTTGAAAATGATGTTACGACACATGGAGATAAAGCAAAGGGATACTTCAAACTGAAAGAAATCATGATCGACGTCAAAGACGAAGTAGAAAAGGTAAAACGAAATAATCAACAGTTTGAATTTAATACAGACACGTTAATACAGATGTTACATGGAGAGGTTTCTACAATGACAGAAAGGAAAAATGAACTGGAGAACCACTTAGTGCAAATAAAAAGACAGATGAAGGAAATAGAGAGTAAGAGAAATGAGATCCAATCTCAGTTTGAGAATCTGCTACAACAGAGAAAATGTAAACTTATTAGAAGGGAGAAAAACAAAAATGACACAGTAGTGTAACTGATACTGTTAATTAAACCTAGTCAGCATTTTAAAAGGACAGTGTGAATAAGTATATTTTCAATTAGCATTTGAATACTGTTAGTGAGGTAAATGACCCGATGTGGAAATGAGGCTGTTCTGGAGTTTTGGAGCTTCATCTGAGAAATTTTGGTCAATCCAGAATCTGTCAAACTGCATAAATACAGTTTGTTTTTAATAAAAGCAAGAACGACGTCGGCTGTTCATAGAAATAAATAAACTATATTTAAAAGTCTTAAGCCTTCCTTACTTTCAATTTAATCTTTAAAATATAATGATATGGTCCTAACATGAATATATGAATATTTAGAAGTATTATTACTGTTATTACCACTATTACTGGGATTTATTTGAAAAAAGTGGTCGAGAAAATTTGGTGAACGTCAGATTTTAAGATCAGCTAGCATGTCAGCATACACATGCTG
>VURO01049341.1:66292-78864 GCA_015108175.1 Pelvicachromis taeniatus | reverse complement strand
GGTGTGTGTATGTGTTAGTGTGTGTGTGCACAAGGGAGCAAGGGTGTGTGTGTGTGTGTGTGTGTGTGTGTGTGTGTGTGTGTGTGTGTGTGTGTGTGTGTGTGTGTGTGTGTGTGTGTGTGTGTGTGTGTTCCTCTCCTCTCCCTTTAATCTGCGTATAGGGGCAATGGTGGGAATCTGCACACCATGCTAAATCGATACACTCCTGCCTGCTTTAGTATGCTCCTGTGTGTGTGCCCGTGTGTGTGTGTGTTTTGAGTGTGTTTCTTAGTATGCAGCTCAGATACAGATACAGAGAGAGAGAGAGAGAGTGAGAGAGGTTACATAAGAAGAAAGAGGGACACACTTAAGTGCTTTTGACCTTGGGTACATCTTCCCTTCCACTCAAACCAGTCTCCCCACCACCATCAACCCTCACCCCCCACTCCCTTTTCTATGGGCTAAATAAATAAACTTTATTTTAAGCCTGAAGTATAGACATGAAGGTTTAAAGTGTGTGAATATGAGGCTGATGCGTTTGTTCATATAGATTAAGAGGCTCAAAGAGAAACGGCATCAAACTGCGGGGACTCTGGGATTCCTCTCCTCCATCTCCATCTTTCTCCACGTTCTTTTCCTCCCTTTTGCTTCACTCACTTTTCTCTCCATCCTCCCCTCCTGCCAATCTCTCCCTAACTTCCTTTGTTCTCCGCTTGTCGGTCCATTCTTCTGCTCTGCTTAGTTTGGCCTGTTTCACTCCACTTAAATCTATCGCTCTTCTTCCCCCTCCCCACTCGCGTATCTTCTCATCCATCCAAATCTGTCCTTCTCTTGCTTAGATTTTCTTCAACTACACTTCTCCTTTCATTTTGCATTCCTTTTCTGCATCCCTCCTTCCATCCATCCTCATCCCTCATTCTGAGTGACCGCTGGTCCCCGAGGCTGTGAGCACATCAGACTGGCAAAGCTCTATCTTCCATCACCCGCCATCTCCCTCCCCTCCACACTCTCCATCTCTTTCACTCGCTCTTTTGCTGCTGGCAGCATTGGCAGCATGACAGTGCTTTCCCAGGGCAAGGCCTTATGTAAACAGCCCCATAGCACCAAGCAGTGTGTGTGTGGGTTCATGCATGTGAGAAGGAGCGTTAAATTTCCTACTATGTGTGCTTGTGAAGAGAAAAACAAAGGCAGGGACAGAGTGCATTTGTATGTGTGCTGCATTTTGTATGTGTGTGTGTGTGCATGAGAAATGCCTGTTAATAGCCGTGGAGGTCAAAGTCTGCTCAAGTCGCTGATAAAGTAAATGGATAAAGGTTAGGATCTCTCTGTACCCACCTTCTGAGAGAGCGAAGCATGCTCACTCGCGCTTCCTTTCTTTCATTCCTCAGGCGTGTTTTGTCGATTGAAGATGATACGGTGACTGCCGTTTGATTGGTTGACAAAGCTGTCTTTTGATTGGCCCTCCCCCTGGGCCCGTCCCAGCCACGCTCTCCGACGACCTTCAGGAAAGTTTACCAAACTTCGCTTTGATTTACCCCCTCCTTTTCCCTTCCCTCTACTTCCTCCCTCGCCTTGTCTCCTCCCTCCAGCCTCCCACTGGATTCCCCAAATAGTCGACAGCCCCTCCATGATAATGAACAGCAGTAGTCAATCTGTACAGCTGACAAAGCGCGGGAGGAAATCATAAGGCTTCCATAGCGAGTCCTGCTTTACCGCAATCTCATCTCAATCAGCGGCAATCAGACTGTCTAGAGCGAAATATTAGGGTCATGCTGCCCTCCCACTGCATGGGACGCAGCAATCCTGAGCGCCCAACTCTAGTCTGGAGTTAAATGTAAGGGTGCTGATGACGGAGATAATTTATGGTGCAGTTTGATGACGGTGGTGATTTTTCTGAAACTCTAAATGCTGAGTATGCTGCGCGAATGTTGTAAATCTTTGAGGAAGTCATGCACATCGTTATAACAGAAGAGCGTGACGCTGAGAATAATCCAAAGAAGAAAACGACACAGTTTTTCTTCCGTTCAATTGTCTCTATATTTTAAACGCATGACTCTCTTTATAGTGATGTTAATTAATTACGAAAGAGATACACTGACCTCTATGATTATACTGGAAATGTTTACGAACATGTCTCCTCTCAAACTACCCTTATCTTTCTCCCTCAAGAGCAACTTTGAGTGTTATTGACAGAAAGGCAGAAAGACGCCTACTGGCATCTAAAGATAGCTGGAGAAAACCCTTATGCTGCTTTGAAGTGCTAATTGATGCTATCATAGTTAGAATCAGAGAGAAGTCCTCGGCTGCCGCCAATTTGTTGTGGTTTATTTTCCAAGAGGAGTAATCTTGATGTAAGACTTTGATCTGCCTGAACCTGGGTCTCTTTGCTTTTTCAGCTCTGTGTTCTAACACAACTTCTCGCCCAGAGCTTATTAACCTTACCCTTATTTACCTTACCCCTTATTATCAGACTTTATTAAATCTTATAAACTACTTCCCACTCCTGTGTTCAATGTCAAAACCCCCCAGTGTTCTAACCTGGAGGAAATGAGGGTGATGCTGAAGGGGTTGTCTGTGTGTGTGTGTGTCTGCATGTGTGTGATGCTTTTATGTGTATATTTGCCTGTGTTCCTGCATCAATTACCCATCTGCGAGTGATTTGATTGCATTTTGTGTGTGCAGGTGTGCGTTTTGGTGTACACGTGTGTTCCTGCCTCAATTATCTATCTGAACAGATTTTGTGCCTGCAAACGTCTGTGTGTGTGTGTTTGTGTGTGTGTGCGCGCACGCACTTGTGTGGGTGTATGAGTGCTTGCATCAGAAGACGTGTGGATACCTGTGTGCATAAATAAGTGCGGGTAGGCATTAGCATCTGTGTGTGTGTTTGTGTGACAGAGAGTAGTGCAGCGTGGAGCAGAGGGCCGGCCCTGTCTGAGACTGCTAGGCAGAGTTATTCACGGATCACGGCAGACATATGGGCGGACTGGGACTCACTGAAGACATGCCCTTACTGCTGGGACTGATACAATGAGGTAAACAGATGTGGAGGAGGCCACACGCACACACGCAGACATTTGACAGACGCGCCTCGAGATGTTTGCCACGCACTGAGACATTCAAGGGGGAGCACAAACTTTTCAGACACACAAATATACACAAATCGCATGCACACACTAAAACATAAGCACACAAAATGATCCACAGTTGTTCATGTGCACCGACACAATCTCAAAGCCTTGTCAGATGCATTTTTCACATAAACATTCAATACAAACACAAACAAACCCCCAAACCCTCATAGATTGATAACTCAACAGGGAGCTCTTCATCAGAACAGGCATACCCTTATCGTCTACTGTTCCATCTCAGTGGCTCGCACTTCACATTTTCAGACCGTAACCCCTCACTAACGGCCCTATTTCTGCCCACTGCCCCTCGGCGCTCTCTGTAGGTGCAACCGATTCGCCTTCTTTCTCTAACCTCCCTCCCCCAGAGCAACTCCCAACTCACATGCCTCCCCCACCCCCTCATCCCGTCTCTTCGTGCTTCTTGTTTCTGCGCCAGCTCTGTTGAATAGCGAGAGGTGGGGAGGGGGGCTGGAGGATGCAGCCAAAGGAGCGAAAGGGAGCAGGAGGAGGCGTGTGAGGCTTGAGGGGGTTGGAGGTTTGTGGAGAGGGTTTCATTCAATATGCCAGCTGTCCTGAGAAAAATACACACACCATCACTGGTGGAACATTTTCTCCCTGAACAAGCGTCTGAGATATCCCTAATCTGTTAGCGAACTTCATAAAAGATGCACAATCTACAGTTGACCTATCGGCAATGTTAGTGAGATGGACCTAAATTCATTTTCCATCAGTGACCATAATGAGGGGACTAAAGATGTGTCTCATGCCTAAAATTACTGGTAGCTATAGAAATTCACGGTATAAATTTGTGATAGAATAATTCAATACCTAACTCTACCTCTATATAGTCTCCACACACCAGAGATGTAAATATAGAATCAATAGGCAAGTAGAAAGATTGTTGGTACTACTGGCTCTCTGGTTATTGTCTGTTATCTGCTACATATTTTGCTATGAAACTGGGAATTAGGCCAGCTTTCTTGTAATCTCATTACAAGAATAGTTTTTCAGGCTTCTTGAAGGATATTCAGCACTCTTTTTTTTTGATGATGTTGGCTGCCTTTTGTTTGATTCTCTGTCAAGATGATCCCACACTGCTTCAGTAATATATAGGCCAGGCCTTTGGGAAGACAGTTCATGAGTGATAGTGCTCCATTGTGTTTGTATTTATTTATTTATCAAATAATCCTGATACACCACTGGCTGAAATGTAGCGCCAAACCATGACAGAGCTTCACCGTGTTTTACAGATGGCTGTAGACACTCACAGCTGTACGTTTCTTCTTAATTCCTCTGTACATATTTCTTAAGGACTTTCAGTTAATGTTCACCTGCTGTAGACAATTTTTAGGCCTGCCACTTCTCCTTTTTTGTCCTTTGCTTATCGAGTTTATTCAACTTTTGTTAAAGTCACACTGCACACCATGCTGAGAAATGTCAAGTTTTCAGCCAATAGCTTCTTGAGAATCTCCTTATTGGTGCAAAAATACTATTTAGTTCAATCTTTGGCATTTTTTTTAGATTAAGTAAATAACTGTGAATAAATCATGTGCCCAAGTTGGTGTTATATGTGGACACAACACTGGTTCATTCCTTGAGCTAGGTGTTTTTGTATGCTTGAATGATTCACAGGTGAGTGTTAACTGGCTCAGCAAAGAAAAAACACATGCTTCTGAAATTGGTCAAGTACAAGGATTGGACTGAAAATTGCAAAAAAAAAAAAGAAGAAATTAGCCAATGTTCAAAGAAAACCTTCGAAAGACCGTCAGAAAACATGGAGAGATATTACTTAACTAATATCTAAAATTGTACATTGTGCACTAATATCTAAAATACCAAAAATTTACAAGAAAATCTGGCTACTTGGAAACGAAATACAAAGAAGGGAGGGATGGCACAACACAGTAGTGTACAGTACTATACTCTGAGCTCTATTGACCAATCATGTTTGAGAAGAATTGGATTGCATCTAAAGAGGAAACTGATATAATTAAAATGCAACCTCGAAACCATCGGCTATTACCCAATAACAGTTCTTAGTATCTTTAATGAGTTCTTCAGTGAGTTTTTAATCATCATTTGTAAACAGAAACATGAAGTCTGGCACCAGATATCTGAATATCCTCACTGAAAACCCCCACAATACTATCCGTTGTTCCTAGAGGCAAATTCAGCAGACTAGCTGATTAGTATCCATAATTTTTAACTTGTCACCAAGTCATCATGACTGGTGATATAGTGCCTTCTCAGCTCAGCCATTATATTAATTATGACCTGAAGCAGCTAGCCCTTTAATTAACAGACGGACCAATAAAAATAAATAAATAAATGATGCATTGATTTGTTTCTGGTTTACATCAGTTTGTACTGAATCCCTGAGATTAGACTTCAATTCTGAAAAGAGAAGATTATAGGTAATCAAAATGAAACATTATATAATTATACACATGATAGATAAAGACGTGAGGGAAAAGTTAACAATTTACTCCTATTTTTTACCACTGTGCACACACGTGTGTATTTATATTCTTGTGGGGACATCTCATTGACATAATGCTTTTCCTAGCCGCTTACCCTAACCATCAAAACTGAATGGCTAACCCTGACCCTTACCCTAAACCTAACCATAATCTAATTGTAATCCTGAGATTAAAAACACGTTTTGAGTGTGAAAAATACCTTCAACCCCATGGGGACCGGGGTTTTGGTCCCCACGTGGGCTGTCGGTCCCCACAAGAATAGTAAACGTCCAATTTTTGGTCCTGAATGCACTGGACTGAGCAGAAAAAATCTAAATTTCGCAGACTTAATACTGTTTGGCGCTCAAGTAGATCTCCTTTTATTAAATGAGCAGCACTTGGCTAGAACACTTCCATACTCAAGCTTATCATGTATATTTGAAAAGAAAAGAAAACATGAACACTGAAAGAATAGAGCTCCTTATGCAAACAGTGTTAAAAGTATCTTTTTAAACAAGCACCCACAAACAAAGCTTTAAAAAAACATTTTTTTTTTAAAAATAAAGTAAAGCTTTGTTTGCTCCACCAAATGAAAAGCAAAGACGAAGATGGGGAAAATAAAACTTGTAACAAAAGAAAGAAAGAAAGTGAATAACAGAAAAAGACAGAGGAGGAACTGGGTAGAGCATGCTGTGAGTAATTTGTCAATTCCAGTTTGTGGATTTTTAGTTTTAGCTTCTCGCAGACAAAGAAATGGGAATAAGAGAAAGAAAAAGAAGAAGTCTGTTTTGATGCAGACTTGTCCACCTGGGGACCTGCTAAGGCAGCTTGGTTTGGAAAGACAGTTTGAGTGTAAGAGAAAGCCTCTGAGAAAAAAAACCCCCAACATGTTGTGTTTTCCTGTGTGTATGTGTGTGCACATATGCTTGTGTAACTTGTGCATTGCTGTGTGTCAGCCAATGCTTCTATTTTGGTGTTTATTCTGTGTGTGTGAAAAGGAGATAAAGTTTGTGTGGGAGATTGAGGAAGAGAAATTGAAAGAGTGGAAGAGGTGGAGATGGACAGATATAGAGAAAGGTGAAGAGCTAGAGAGATAAACCGATGGAAATAGATGGCTTTACAGAGCTGGAAAGATGAAGAAAATGATAGATTTGGGGTACAGAGAGAGAAAGAGGGACCTTAGGGAGCCACTAATTCAAGGACCAGCTAATGCACACATCCACGAAGACCTGGAGCTTCCACTCCAAGTACAAAGGCGTCTGCTCTGTTTTCCTCTGAGGATGCCCAGCAGCACTCTTAACACTGTGAGGTCTTTGTTTCCCTCATTTCCTCCCCCCTTACTCATCTCCCCATTCTTGTCTTTCCATTCCACTCTCTTTTTCCACATCTGCACACCTCCTAATCCTTACCGTGTTTTTCCGCTGAACTGGCGAGTATATCTATTATTATTTACTCATCTGCTTCTTAACTCCTTCTCCGCCTTTGATCCTCTCCTTTCTATTCTCCTCTTCTTTTTGCCTTTTCACATCATGCTTCGCTCTTTCTCTCCATCACTTTATGCGTGACTTGCACTGTATCAGTGTTTGGATTTGAACTGTTTGCTGTGTAAAACATCTTGTTGCCTATACTCCGCAATGCAGCGTGTCAGAGTTAATGACTGTTTACTTTCCTGCAATTATTTATGTACGCCAACTCTCCAAGATAAATTCCTAATGTATAGTGCATGCAGTTTAATGAACACGTTTATTTAAATTATAAGCATCTCGACACACTCGTTGTGTAAATGATCTGTGGGGGGTAGGCCGTTTTCGTCCAGTTAGGGCCCATCAGGAAAGTGAATCCTGCTGATTTTGATTGCAGGTTTAGCAGTTAGTTCACTATAATTCACATCCCATTTGGACCTCTTTGTTTTGCACTTGGTTTTGCTTTGTTTCTGTTTCATTTTCTTTTTACAATCAATTGCAGTAACTTTGCAATAACACCTTGTGCATGACTGAAATATACTGCTATAAAAAATTATGTTATTTGACAGGTTGGCTAAATTGAATAAATTGGTTGTTTCAGATATGATTGTTTAGTTGGAGGGGTTTTTGTTGTTGTTGCTGTTGTTTTTTTTTATCTTTGGGTTGCTGTTTGGAGAAGTTGGAGAGAAAACATGCATTGGTTAGCAATGCTGCATGACAGGCATAGTCCTGGGTTTGAATCCACCATCTGGCCCAGACCATTCTGTGTGGAGTTTGCATATTTTCCCCATGTTTTGTGGGTTTTTCTCTGGGTACCCCCGCGTCCTACCACAGTCCAAAAACATGCAGTTAGTGAGGATTAGATTAATTGTTGTTTTAAAATTGTGTGAATATGAGTGTGAATGGTTGTCTGTCTCTCTGTTTTAGCCCTGTGACAGACTGGCGACCAGTCCATGGTGTACCCGACCTCTCGCTCTATGGCAGATGGGCAGATAGGCTGAATTGGTTATGTAGAAGAAAATGGATGGCTAAAGTTGTAGTTGTGAATAACAACTTGAATACGCATTCCCAAAAAGTTGATTCTGTTCATCTGGATGTAAAGTTTTCAGTGGGAGAAACGTTTGGTCACTCATGCATAATGACTGAAACAACAATTTATTAATATTGATGATCAAAGAACTAACCTCCCAGCCCATTGTTCCTTCACTGGTGCTAGTTTCAGTCATTATGCAAATGTGCTGTTTATAAGATTGGAGAAACCTGCAGTCAGCTGAGACTGAAGAAGTCACTTGGATGAGTGACGAAACGTTTCTCCCACTGAAAACTCTACATCCAGATGAACAGAATCAACCTTTTGGGATTTATTCACCTGGATGATTGAGCATGCGTCAAGACGTTGAATACGCATTACCCCAAAATTAACACACAATTGACTTGTCGACAAGATGAATGCCCTAATCAAACATCTTACTCATTTTTCTAATTGTGCAAATACAAACAAAGCAATGGCGCTTTTTAAACCGCAGCTGCAGCTGTTGTGTAGTGCTAATTAGTGAATTTAAGCACACTAAGAGTAAGACAAGTGACATAGGTACCACTGTTCCTGCTAAACATCAGCATGTAAGTGCTGCTGTTACAATATTGCGAGGCTGTTTTGCTGACTTTAGCATTTAGAAAACAGCCCCACTGTGCCCTAGCACCACCACCACAAAGAGCAACTAACAAGGGTTTTTGTCTTCTTGCCATATAGTGTTAATATGAAAAAGAGTTACACAATGAGTATGGATGGTCAAAGTGGGAATAAAAAGAGCTCTTTTGAATTTTTGTGCAGTCATGTACTTGCAAATATACCTGCTGATTAACCTGATTCAGAGTCCCAGCACCCCTCTTGATTTGGTTTGCTCAGACTGATTTATTTGGACCTCATTGTTTCTCTCGACATCGCTAATTCCCTGTGTTTCTCTCTTTTTCTCCCTGTTATCCTCTGCCTCCCCTTCTTTCCGACTGCCCCCCTGCTTTTCTTGGTAATCCTAAATCGGGTGAAAAGATAGAGTTTTCTCATTCTCTCCCCTGGCCTCTCTCTTTTATTTCCCCACTAAATCTAAAGCTTCCTCTGCCCTTCAATCAGACAGGATGCTTATGTGAAGCTGCAAATGAACTCACAAACACTAAATAGGCACTTCAAGGAAGATGCTCTAAACATACATTACATACAAACGCATCAACACACACACTGTGATTCCCCAAAAGAGTTCTATAGGTAGAAATCTGCCCAAATTCCTGCCTCATCCCAACATTCCCAGCCAAATATGGCCTACTGCCTGCTCAATTCCTACCGGCATCATCCAATCCTGTTCTCCTTTCACCGTCGGAGCATCACAAGAGCCAATCAGATTAGTCGTGGAGAGGAAATTGGAGAAGGTTTGGCTGCGAGTCATCGAGCCTGCTTTTCCTTTTCATGTTCCTCTTTCACTTGCACTCTTCCTCACACACAGACACACATATGCATATGCAAACACACACTTTTGGAGATACACACACATGCAGGGGACAAGAAAGAGAGTTGCCCTGGGAGACAGAGGCCTGGGTGAAAGAAGGATGCTGGCAGTGAAAGGGCCTGACCCATCTTTTGGCAACGTGGAGCCTCTCACCCTCCTCTAATGCACTGAAAAGAACAGTTCAACAATGCAGGGCAAAGCATTCTGGGTGATCCCTGGACCCCTGCACGTGCCTTCATGGGGGGAAAAGGAGATAGGCCATGCATGTGTTTGCATGTGCTTAAACTGGTGGGTGTATGTGTGAAAGTAGCAAGAAACTTGAACCGTGGGATCCGCTTCTTCTTCTTCTTCTTTTGCTTTTGCAAGACAAAAAGAAGGGGGAGGGAGAAAAAAGAAAAATCCTCCCTCCTCACATTCTCCTCCCTCCAAATTAGGGCTCCAATCATTACCCGCAATTTATATGCAAACAGAGTCATAATCACGGTAAATTAAGAACTTCTTTCTGAGATGTCTTGTGGAAGATGATGAATGGCGACGATGGGCTGTAAGTTGTGGGAGTCGGAGGAAATGATTAGAAATTTTAACTCAATGCCGACAGCTCTACCCCTTGATAGCTTCTGTGGGAGAGAGACTTTACCATGCTGCTGACACCTGTCTGGTCCGCTTAGCTCTCCACATTGTACCGAGTTGATTTGGGAACGGGGGCATCTCCCTTCTGACCTCTCCCTCCCTCTCTTTATATACAGTAAATATGTCTTATTCACTCCCACTCATTTCTATCACTCCTCTCACCACTAGCAGGTTGGACAGCCCTAATCAGTCAAAGCCTTGCAGATACTCTGGGCTTTGCTGCTAAATCCATATGGAGGAACAGGGGCCATATGTAAATCTATATCAGAGAGAGCATATCTGCCGGCTCTGCGCCCCGCCTGTCACGGATCGATACAGTGTCTGTGTTTTATTAATAACTCTAAACGACGCTGCGCGCAGTCAGCCATTTATCAAACACACCCCACCTCCGCTTGCAAACCAGTCTCTAAACTATCGTTTCTCCACCCCCCCTTTTCCTCTGACTGTGTTAATCAGCAATTCCATAACTTCTTTATTAGATGGGCGGTATTTTTTTTCTTACAGGACTTTACTCATAGTTTTGCATGTTTGATCGCATAATCTATAATTCATTTTGGAAATAAGCCTAAATTTTCTGTAGACCACAGATGCAAACTGGAGTGTATCTTGCATGAACGATGTGTGCACACCAAAACATAAACTAATATTTATAAAGGAGGGGCAAAAATGCACACATGTGCACATGTTTTAAGAGCAGGTGAAGCCTAATACGGTGGGGTGGAGATGAAAAAATAAAAATAAGGGGGAACAGATTGTGATATGAAACAAGGGCCTAAACTTCTTATTATTCATTTTTATTATACATCGAACTAACTGGAAAATATGTATTGTGTGCTGTGTTTCCGTTTCATTAATATTATTCTCATTAATTGTGCTATAAATAGCTGTGAGCGCGCATAGTGGTCTGCTTTTGTTGTGTGAACTGATGTGCTTTCTTTTTCCTGCCTCCTGTTTTTTTCTATTCAGACTTTTTCTTCTTTACTTCTGCCAGGATCCTTTGCTTTGAATTTGCAGAGTTGATAGCCTTAATTATTTTTTCCCCTCACATAGTTTTTTCTGCCGTTCTTCATTCCAGAACCGAGACCACCAACCACACGTTCCCCTTTCTTCACTTCTCCATCAACTACGTCAATTTCACATGAAGTAAAAATGCATTTATTCTTGCATTTATTTTTTTTTCACGGTAACAACTTGAGGTGGAAACAGCAATTTTATATGCCGTTGATCAAATAAGAAAGTTTCTGTAGCCATTCCTAGGTAAATCAGATATTTAGGCATGGGTACAATTTCCCAGTATTTGGGATTTATCAAAGAGGTGATTTGTATGCACACATCTACCTTTGTGCCTACAGATTTTAATGCATTCGACTCTTAGGTATCCACTGTTTTTGTAAAATCCCTTTTTAATACAAATGTTCATATAAAAATGAACAACTAGGCTTGTGCAGAAACTTGTGTAGTATATTAGAGTTAATATTAAATCTGAATGAAAATATGTTTTCATAATTTATTGGTAGATTTGTTTAAAGTACATTAGGTGAATATTTCCACTTGATGCTGCCTAAGTTGTCATCCATGGCAAGTCGATATTTACTGGAAAGCTATTTTATTTTACACATATGACATTTGATCAACTGTTATACAGCATTAAAAAAAAAAATCAATCTCAGTTTCCTACTGCATAAATCTTGACCACAAATTCATGCAGCGAGACAAACCCACAACCTTATGATAATGCAAAAAGTCCCAGATTAGTCTCGTGTGTGATCGGTATTTATTCTGTTCACAAATCGTGCTGGAGTCACGTTTTGCAAATAGGTGGTGCTCTCAAACTGAGGACAAACAATTCCTACAGATCCCTCGGAAAATTAGTGAGAGGAAATAATCACATCATGTTGCACATTTGTTGTAACAGGCTTGAATTCTTGTTATACAGCTGTTACTGTGATGCTGTTTCAACTCAATCAACTATAATTCACCATAATTATAGAACAGACAAAAATGATTAGACTTCGACGCACACAAACAAATAAACAAGTTTTTTAAAGTTGGAGGAAGAAATGGAGGATTAGCTGGGCTACAGAAATGAATATAGAATCGCTCTGCATTTTAAATTATGTTAAGTCTACATGATTTGCAAAAAAAACCCTGCAAATCCACCACAGGATGGTCTTTTACTACATGGGGATTGTGATGCTGCAGGATACATCTGTGGTGTGTGGATAATGGGCTATTGGGGCATTGACGTTAAGTTTGCAGAGCCGCGGAAGCAGAACATGAGATGCCTCCACTCCTGGAAAAAGTGTTTAGAGAGAATATTCAATTTGTCAGGGTGGAGGAGTGGAGCAAAGTGCATTTGAGAGGAGATGATGATGGCACCATCTATACTTGTGGGTCTAAGAAATGAAGGGGGGG
>VURO01049341.1:42478-59326 GCA_015108175.1 Pelvicachromis taeniatus | reverse complement strand
TTGTTTTTGTTTGTTTGATTGTTTTTACATCATATACCTTTTTAGATTTCGATTTAATTATGTATATTGTACAGTCCAATGTTGAGTAAATGCACTGAAGCTTTGTTCTGATCTGCACTAACTGGTATTTATTTATACTAACAGATATTTTATATTATTCAGTTGTATAATTAAAGGACTTTTGCAAGTTTGCAACATTAAATTTTAAAATAAGAAAAGCATGCCTCAATCAGTTATTGTCTATTTGTGAATAAAACTGAATAGAGTGAAGATAAAATTGTCCCGATGATGGATCTATTGCAACTTTTGATCAACTTCTCGCATAGCGGACTAAAGAGGTTTTCCATCCTCTCTCTCTCTCTCGCTCCCTCTAACCCCCTCTGCCTTATGTCCACTGAAGTGAGCACTAAGCAGCTACAGCCAGCAAAAACACTAAATGAGCTCGGAGACACTTTCTCCCACCTCTGCCTCTCTTTGCTTTGCTGTCCATTAAATAGAGAAATGAGGCACTGTGCAGCACGTATCATTTGCTTTATTGAACAGAATTAGCCA
The DNA here is from genome assembly GCA_015108175.1 of Pelvicachromis taeniatus. Taxonomy (NCBI): domain Eukaryota; kingdom Metazoa; phylum Chordata; class Actinopteri; order Cichliformes; family Cichlidae; genus Pelvicachromis; species Pelvicachromis taeniatus. The sequence goes on along the minus strand of VURO01049341.1, from coordinate 58,774 downwards.
CGGTCACCCGCTCTCCTTAGTGAAAAACACCCTCAAAGTAATAAAAACACCAAGATCCCAGGATAGGAAGCAAAAATGTTACAGCTTTGAAATTCCAAACATCAGGGCAGCGCTTATATCTAATGCATTCCTATCACCAACTGCACTTTGATGTAACTTTCCCTCTCCTCTGCCATCTATTAAACAGAGCTACAGCGGCAGCAGCAAGTTACTCTAAATGAGTTTTGAGACTTTTTTTAATCAAAGCATCTCCCATGTGAGCCTCCTCTTCCTGCTCTGTTTGCAATTTTTCAGATAGTGAGCCAGTCAATTCCTGCGCCGAGTCCAGCTACACTAAGAACTACAGTAAAGTACATGAATGCACTTTTTTCCCCTACTTTTCAATTGAAACATCTCCCCAAGTCTCTTTTCTACCTCGTCTATCTTTCCCCGCCGCTCTGCTGGCTGTCCATTAGTGCATCGGCTGTCTACAGTGCTGTGGCGGCGGGCTAAACTGCGCATGTAAAGCTCCGCTCTAGTTTAGGTTCTTTTCCTCTTGACATGGACTCAGCTGACTGTTCCCAATACTCAGTCACCCATAAGAGGGAGAAGAGTCGTTGCTCCCTCTCCCTCCTGTTTGTCGCCCTCTCACAATCTCTCTCTGTTTCTCTTTTTATCTCTACATGTTCACTTCTTGGCTTGTGCCTTCCCTTTTGCACTTTTCCACCCCCACCCACCCCCATCCCATAACCGTTCTCCCTGCACTTTATGCCTCACTCTCTCGTGCTCTTATCTTGTTTCCTTTACATGCTTTAGGTGGCTTATAAGTCTTTTCCCCATCTTGGCCTCCTTTTTACTTCTTTGTTTTTGCTTTACATTACTTTGCTCTCTGCACACATTCCTCCTCTGTGTTCTTTTGCTTCCACCCTCTCTCTTGTTTGCATTTTGTCTTTATGGATTTCTATATCTGTATCCACAAGTAGTTGGAGAAAAACTCAGAATTTAAGTTACTTAAGTTATACGTTTAATTTTAAAGCTGGTCAAAGAGCTAATTTCCTACTAACTAATGTAGATCTTTTGCAAAGGAGATGTTCGGACTTGTCTCTACAAGAAATACACAGCTGTAATGAAAAACCTTAATGACTACTGAGTTCTGGTGTGTATCCAACTAATCCACCACTGCCAGAAGCAGGGAAAAGGCTCGCCTAAGTGGAATTCAGTCATCATTACTGTTTATACTTACTCCTCTGCTTTCCCTGTAACGACATGTCAAAATGTCTGCAGTGAACAAGTCTTTCTCTCAGTATTTCCAAACTTCTCCATCCTGTTAATGACTTCCAGTCACTCGTTCCTACCGAAGATCCATTTTCCATCCATTTTCTTAACCACTAATCCAATGCGGGGAGCTGGAGCCTATCCCAGCTGTCGTAGGCGAGAGGCGGGGTGCACCCCTAGAGCAGGCAACCACACACACAGTGGAAATACAAAACAAATGTAAAATGCTAAATGTGTTTGGACTGTGGGAGGAAGTGGGGACTCCATGCAAGCACATGGAAAACATGCAAGCTTCATACAGAAAGGCCATAATCTGCCTTTTAGCTGTGAAGTGACAGCACAAACCACATTTTTAAGAAAAAGTTATAAATATGTGATATCACAGCTTTTTGACTGTTAGCGCAGCGCATTTAGAAAATGTTATGGAAACCAAAGTGTATCATACAATTAGGATATATTTTCTGCAGTTCTGCAGTTCAATATCCATATTACAGTGCAATACTGTGTTTGAGCGGTGAGTCTTCTGAATAAAGCTTTGTGGCACCACTGGATGGATGAAAAATGTGCTCTATGGCAAAGGGGAATCAAATAAAGCAGTGCTCCGCTGATAAAACTCATAGAATACTGTCAGAAAGAAGGCCAATTTAAAAGGAAATGTCACAAAAGCGGAAGCACAATCAGTCTTCTTTATTTTACACCTCCTTCTTGTCAAAAACTTACTGCTACCTTTTTGACAATGGAACTCAACCCCTAAAAATTCAGAGAGAGATTTTGGGGGGATGTGACAGGTGGCCTTACAGGTCTGGTGAACTCCACAATTCCAGGTTTCTTTCATTGCGGGGTCGCTGTGAAATAAAAATGTGCCATAAAATGCATTAAATGAACTTGAGCATGAAGCTGTAACTTTTCCTTCTGGCAAAGCAGTTAATGTTAATGTGACTCAACTAAAGGTCAGTTTGTGTTATTATGCAATAAACTTGATTCTCTTTATTTCATACAGCGCAGTGATCCATAGATGTGCGGCGACAGCACAGCCACGCATACTCGCGTCTGCCACGTATTTTGGGTTAAACTGAGGAGCTCTGACATTTTGCACTTGTTTTTTTAAAAAAGGAGATATTTTCCACTTCAAATACAGAAGCTTGTTAAAACTCAAAGACGAGATTTTACTTCGGTGCCGCTGATCAATAGGAGCACCTGCCTTAGCAAACAGTCTAGTCTAGCCTGTCTTCCCAACATACAGACAGCCAGACAAAAAAAAAACAGGACTAAAAACATACCTCACCTCAGCCTTGGCAGACTATAGCTAGAAACGTAGCCTCACACAGCCAAACATATCCCTACATTTCAATGGGGTATACCCTCAAAAATAGTTCAACTTCAACCCATAATAAAGAGTTACCTCAGCTACCTACATGCTGCTACTTTGACCCCTGTTGCTTCTTGTGCGTAGCTACGGTGCAAGAGCCTAAGCAAGTGAAATGATCTTGACTGCAATTCAATGACATCAGTGCCACTGAAGTATATAACAACTTTTAATAGCTTATCCAAGGCCTGTAGTGACACTTAATGTGATAAAATACCCACCTTTATATCAGGCCTTAGGTATACACATTGTATCTAGTGGGATAGATTAATTCTTGGCCTCTTCAGAGAACTTGTTGACATTTCAAAATATAAATAGTGTAGTAATGTATTATAGCACAGCATTTAGTCTGCACAGTTATAAATTATTATGATAGTCACAGAAATATTATTAAAGGTGCAATATTTTAATCTCGACATCTCCCACTTGTACAGTGCAAGTAAATTACCATCCTGTGGAACTACTCGGGTTAAGTTCATCTACCTTAAAATGGGATTTAAATGCATTACTCGAGCAGATGTAGCAATCCTCTCTTTTTCTCACTTGCTTCTTCTGTGCTCCCGTCCCTTTCCAGCCATTTCCCTCTTTTTCCCCTTCCCTCCTTTGCACTTTATACCCCTCTTTCATCGCTTCTCTCTCTCCTTCCTCCCACTCCTGTACCTCGTTCTTTCTGCCTCTCTCCTCCCCAGAGGGAATGAGTAAGTGTATGGTTGAGTGGAGAAGAGAGGTGGGTCTTGCCCTACCAAATTCTATTTCAGAGAAACTCGAGCTCAGAGAAGCATGTCTGCCATCAGAGAGCAAACGCTGGCCTGCTTTTACAGTTTCATAAGCAGTGCGGGAGAGCACGCTAACGCAGAGATAAATGTGAATCCCGAAACCAATAAATGCACCAAAGGAAAACAGACGTCAAATGTTTTACCCACGCTCACTCCTTTTAACCCGGAGTCATGTAATGAAACATACAGCAAAATGAGCGAGTGGGAGTTCCCACGACCATGCAAGATTTATATCAGTGTAAAGACACACAAGTGCACAGGAACACACATGTACTTAGATGACCCGTTCTTTCCGCTTTGCATCTTTGGGTGAGAAGTAATGGTGGCAGTGCAAACACAAACATGCACACACACATATGCACAGACACACACTGAAAGGAGCACGGTTGGCAGAGGGGATATGAATTATACATCCACCCTGTCTCTGTGTATTAGATATAAAAAAAAAAGGAGAGATGGAAGGAGAGAGAAAAAGAAATGGCAGCAAAAAGTAGGAGATAACGTGTTCCGTATGCGTAACATGTTACCTTGTGATGAAGAGGAGTGGAAGGAGAAGAAAGAGGCAAAGAGAAGGTTACATCCATAAAGTGTCTATCACTTCCACTGTACGGCCTTGAGACAGAGACTTTGTGTTTGTTTTGGATGTGTACTAGACGTGTGTTTAATGTGTGTGTGTGTCTGTGTGTGTTATGCATAGGTCCACAGCTGGATGTAGGAACCGCTCCTAGCAGCATCTTTCTGCTGCTGAGATGCTCATTGGTTCACAGTTCAACAAGTTCTTTCCTCTGCAGATGGGGGAATGTTAGGAGAGGAATACACACACACGCACACACCTACTCACACACACTAACTGATTTGGGTAGATTTTCTTTTTTTCCCTGAAAGCACCGTCCTCGGTTCATATTTGTCCATTTGGTGGAAAAATGGCAGCAGTTCGAAGCTAAAGTGCTTCAGGCATGTGAGAGAGAATCCTGCGTTTGAGATGCAAACCAAATCAACTGTGGTGAAAATGCAGGGAAGACTTCCTGCCTGTCACTGCTGTCAAGAGAAATTCCTCACGTCTCTGAAGAGTCAGCTTCTTGGGAATAAAAATAAATTCACATATTTTCAGATTGAAAGATGTCCAGTTTCTGTTGATCTGCTGGCAGTGCCTGTGATATTGGTTGACGTTTACTGCATAGATTCTTGTTTTCTAATTTAGTTTGCCTTTCGATTAAATTTTTTTTTCTTTTTTTTACAGTTCATGTTTGCTTCATTTGTTTGCTTTCAGAGATGAGAGGGGCTTTTATCAGTTTCTTATGCTTTTGTGTTAATCTCTGCCGACCAAATTGGTTATTTTCTCCTCTCACATCAGTGTTTCATCAGACCCTTGAAATTTGTGCTCTCTACATATATAGAAGACAAACTAGTGCCATTTCCACAAAAGCACTATGAATGTTGAAGAAAAATACCATCGCAAATTAGCATTTGAACTCCTCTGTGACTCATCCTCTCTTTGGGGGTTATATTCTAATCTGTTTAATGTTACATTTTCCCTGCATGCAGTGTTTAGTTACAGTGTCTAATATGATATCCAGTCATGTGTTTTTCGCTTGTTCTTGATTTTTCTAAATTGAGGTATGGTTGACACTGCGCCTTCAGAAAGTTAATCTTTAATCTGGATTTCGATCTTGTCTTGTTTGTTTTTAATGCTGTTATCGCTGCACAGATAAAGAAAAACCAGATTAAGCTTGAAAAAGATTTCATAGCAATTGATTTAAGTAATGCAGCCCAGGATGACAACGGGAAACAAAAGTTTGTATTATTCTTTCTGCCTGTGCCTGAGGCCTGCACAGTGCAGAGGGTTTAGATTTTAATTCTCCTGCAAAATTTGGCCAAGTTCATAATAAATATCGAAATATCTATGACAGAAGGTATCGTGGCTGTGCTTTGCAGTCCCAGGAGAAACCATGCATAATCTGCATGTGGGTAAAACGTGGAAAGAAGCAACTAGTCACTGCTTGCAATTCATGCATTCACACTCATGTTTGAATAATTTCTCCCCTTTTTTCTTTAGATTGTCACAGCGAATGCCAACAATCTTATTGAGAATAGAAGTGTTTTGAAAGGCTGAATCTTTGTTACACTCATATTTTCTGATGGTTGTGAGGAGGGAATCACAGAAACGCTTTGAACAATGGGAGTGAAAAAAGAATCATCATTAGCGAGAGAAAGAAAAGAGGAAGTTTAGTGTTAGAAATAAAATGGAGCCCAGAACAAAACGCGTCTGACGATTCACATCATTCAACGAGACAAGCACTCAGTACACATGTAATTGAGGCGATTTGAGCCTCGCAGAGTACAAAAACATGGCTTCTTGCACAACTGACTTTTGTCATTAAAAAGTGACAGCAACTTTCCAATTGTTCCTCTCTCTGTGTCTTCTTACGACAACTTAAAACTCACCCATAAGCGTGGCCTAAGGGTGCGTGCCTGGTAAGCAAGTCCCTTCCTGGGAAGGATCTGATCTGCAGCGGTTGCCCACAGCTATTTGACTTGGATTATCCCAAAACCTTGTGAGCTTGCCTGCCTCTTCGTGGGCACGTATAATTTGGATGCAGATGGTGACAGTCGGTGTCACAGCCGAGAGACGCAGCAAGACAGAAAGCCATCAGCAAACTGGAAAATGGGTTTAAGAAAAGGGAGACCCTCTGCAGACAGTGATGCTACCTTCCTCATTACTGACTTCGAGTTGTTTGCTAAGTGGCTCCCAAGATGCTTTGGTCAGAGTGTGTTTAGAGCCAGTCAACAAATGGGGCTTCTAAATAAAAGAGCAGTAACTGACACTCAGGGCCTATTTGTGTCCTCTTTGCAGGGATGAGACGAAAAGCAGCGTCTTTAGATTTATTATCCTGTCACCTTAAAAACTAATTTAAACCTTGTTTAGCAACCTTTGCGCACTGAGAAAAAGACGTTTTTTTTTTTAAACTATTTAATGATACAGTTTGACTTCTACCTCATAATTCAAGAAACGTATATAAAGTTATATCTGATCGAAGACTGTACTGCAGTCCATAGTTACATCCAAGTAAAAAAAGTGCAAAAGCATCATTTAGCTTAAATATGAAAATCTTTTTTAAAAGTTTTTTATCATCTCATATCTTTTCCATAATTGTGGAGTGGATGAATGCAGTTTATAAGCATAACCAGGCTTCAGAGAAGAAAATTAATTGTGATGACCTTGGTTAAAAGCGTGGCTTCATCTATGGGCGATAACAATTATTTGAAGCCTTTGTTCCGTTTCACCCGTTTAAAGCTGCACCCTCCAAAGGTCCCCTCAATTACATGCAACATTTGAATAATTCACCCACTCCTTGCTTTCATCCAAATAATTTACGACAAATAAAAAATTCATTCTTGTGTTATTGAAGGACATTATGAAAAACAGAAGGAAAGAAATTGAGCTCAAGCTCTGCCTCTATTACACTCAAAATGCAAAACTATCCCTTTATCAGTTTCTCCTCAACAAGTGTCATTGTCAAGTACCTGACAGCTCAACTGCTAATTGAACCCTTTTCCTGTCAGCATAACCATGCAACTTAGCACTTGGCTCTCCACTGACCCATCCTTCCATGCATGTAGCCACTATTTAGAAAGATAAAGACTTTAAAAGAGCAAGAGTGCTCATTTTGAAGCAGAGAATATGAGTTTGTGAGAGTCAGTTCTTGCTTGTCTTGGTCAAATGCTTTTGGTGAGAAGTCATTAATACAACCTGGCAGCACCAGCGGCACACTTTTCTGTTAGTGGATAATGCAGAAGATGAAGTGCTTGTACAGCAGCTGAAGAGCAGTGACAGCGGACACGGCCATTCCATCATTTGTCAAGGTGCTCCACACATGACCCAGATACATATTTCCCTAAATGAATTGTTTCCTACAGTTCCATCACACTGCCAAAAGACTTGCAGCGGTCGTCTCCTGCTTTATTAATTAAAAGTAAGCTGACTTACAATTTTGGACTGGTGTCCAAAATTGTAGCCTTTTGCCGACCTAAATATTATTTAATGGGTCGTTTTTGTTAAGTGTATTTTATGGTGCATTGCTTTGGCCCTCCCTCTCTGTCTGTGTGTGTGCACATGTGTGCTTTTATGTGGTTTACCCTTCCAGGGTATATGTCATTTTTAATGTTAATGAACATGTTTGTGGAATACGTTATTAATTATGCTGATTGGTCATTTGTGTGTGTGAATATGTGGCTGCTGTTCCAGGCTACATCAGGTCCTACTAATGTTGGTGTTGGTGCCTGTAACCTTACCTCTAAAGGTGTATAAGGTTTATATGACTGAAGTCATTGAACTTTAGGTAAACAGAACGATAGTTGCCCATTTTGGTCACCGTAATCTTGGCTGGTCTTGGATGGCTGGGGTGGGACTGAGACCTTCTAATAAACATCTTGATGATAAGTGTTTAATCAAGTGTTACAGTATATAAATGAAAGAACACCATAATACCCTGCTTTATATGTATATATTAATATGAGGGCGCTCCAGTAATGGGGCTATGCAAGTCAAAAATCTTCTGATCACTTTGTAGAAGTCCAGTTCTGTCCACTTGGACCTGTGCCTGTGCACTCGATCTCTTGTAGCCTATAAATCAAGTCATAGATTCACAGTGTGCCAAAAGCGAACCTTTAACTCGATTTTCATTTTCAAGAAGCTGAAGCAATGACAGGGAGGCAAACTGTGAATGGTGTAGGTCAGGGATGTCAAACTCATTTTACATCATGGGCCACATGCAGCCCACTCTGATGTAAAGTGGGCCGGACGAGTGAAACTACATGATAAACGTTACAGAAAAGGTTCTGACAGATCATTGCTCAGACTGTAAGATTTTTATTAATTTACAGAAAATGTCCTTGTATTTTGGTGTTGTATGGGTGACGATGGGCAGGGGAGGGTCTTTAGCAAAAGGAAAATCTGTGAAACTTATGAAAATACAGCTAAAAGTTCCAAATCTATGCACTGAATCATATTTTTTAAGGTTGTCCAGTGGGCCGGATTGGAATTTTTGCTGGGCCAATTCTGGCCCCCGGACCTTATGTTTGAGACCCCTAGTCAAGGTGGTACCCAGCAATTGTATTCATGTGAGAAAAAGCTATTTACAAGGCACCCTGTGCAACCAAGAGCTGGCACAAAATAGCTAAGTTGATTTCTGCTGAATGTTCACCCTCAGCCGCCTTAGGACATTACAGTAGAACTCTGACAGTCGTCCCCGGGAGGATGAATTCATGGCACGTGACCTGATTAATGTTAAAAATATATATATATATATTTATAAAGTGCATGCTCCTCAGTCTTCTGCTTGGAAACTGTCGATCCTTTACTTGAAAACTACTGGGTCATTACATATGACATGAAATCTAGGTCAAATTGTCTGCAGTGAAATCAACACACAGTGGTACTGGTAAGAGTGGGACTTCCAGAGAGCGATCCAAAAATAAGATGGAAGCTGTCTGGACGTGCCCGAGGAGATGACCTTGAAGTGTAGATTGACTACATTTAAATCAGGTAAGGCTTTTGATCTTCATGGACTTGTTCCAGAATGTTTTGATCACACTTTATTAATATACTTGTGCTTAGCTAGGTGAGCTTTTAGTACTCCCCTCATGCTCTGGCACTACATCCATGTTTTCTATTGTCTACAGAGCCTCGCGGCTCTGATGGGACAGCTGTTTTGACTTTATGGATCCTGGTAGGCTACAGATGCAGTCATGGTGTAATCATATAAACAATTATATTTTCACATTATCTAACACCTTATCCAGCACATTGTTCACACTTCCACCTACAGCTGATTCAAGTGACCAACAATTATGCAACTACAGTTGGTATATTCTGTTCACAGTTTTGTAAATTAACATGTTCTATTGATTCTTTGCGAAAAAACTGTGGGTTTTATCTTAGCTTTGAATCGAAGCCTTTTTGCAATCCATGCAAGACTTACACGGTGAGAGACGGTGAAATTGTTCACATCACAGAGCATTCTGAATGATCGTCTTAAACAGAATCATTACTGATATACCATCAACTTCAGCCTGAGTTATCGCTTGCTTTCAAACCGATAAGCATGCTGGGTTTTTCTACTTTTACCAGATAAAATACACTGTTTTAAAACAGATGCCCACAACCTGTCATATATGCACTCAGCTTCGACTATGCCTATACAGTCTCATGCATGTTTTAAACACTCCCACAAACGGGACTTCTTGACTCGTGTCTATTTTACTCCCGGCAGATTTCCCACCTTGCCAATCAATAATTCATCAATCTAATCTTCAATAATGTTCCTAATCAAACTTTCATGTGACAGCATGAGTGTGACAACATGATTTTAATAGAGGAAAATTAAGGAAATCATAGTGGGCCACAGTATGCACATTATGCAGCATGCATGACCTAAAGGAGGTGACGGGCAAGCAGAGATAAGTGGATGAGTCAAAGGTTGGTTAATCTGTACTGGAGCTGTTAGCAATATGAAATGAGACAACAGTGCGAGAGCCTAACTATTCTGTGACTTCTCTCTGCTAATGGCTTTAATGAGCTCTCTGGAGTCGTGGTTCTTTAGGACATAGAGATGCACAGCTCCACAATGAGGGAACATGGAGAAAATGAAGACATGAAATTAAGTAGAAGCAGAGAGCATTTAATGGCGAATAACTTATTAGAGGTGAAAAACGTGACTGGGGCAAAGATAATAGAGAAAATAGTGCACATAAGCTCAGCTGTGGATACACACACGCGCACACAGAGCAGTAGAACTACACACACACACACGGGGGTCATTCGTCAACATTATTCACTGAATTGGGAGCCGCAAGGAAACCGCAGTTTACAGCAGTGAACATCTCAGCCACTGTAGTCACTGTGCTTGTTTTGTTTAGGGTTGACCCATTTTAGATAAACAAAACATCAATAACGCTTTCCTCAGCAAACACGCAGCCGCACGCGCGCACGCGCATTCAGGAGAAGACGCGCACACGTTCCTCTCACAACCCCTCTGCAAGAGGATGTCAGAGAGGGTGTTTGAAGTGCGTTTGATCAAACACAGAGTATGCAGCACCACTAGCGGATGCCACAGCCTATACTCCTCACTGCACCCACAGACAGCCAAACACGCCTCCTGTCAATTTTCTCTCTTTTTCTACATCTCTCACGCTCTTCTCTTCATTCTCATCCCACTTTTTTCACCCTCTTGTTTCAATCCATCTTTCCCCCAGGTTTTTGTCCATCACATCATCCTTTTTTCGCTTTTAAATTTTGGATTCATTTGAAACATTTTTGTATTCATTGCTTTAAGAAAAAAAATCACAGAGTAATTGCATCAGACACTAATCTCATTACGATACATGGCTGACAAAAAAAAAAAAAACTGTAAAAAATCCAAACTTTATTTAAACTGGAACAGTTCGTTTCTATTTCTTAACACATCCTTATCTCCAAAACGACGAAGCTCCTCAGAGCCATTTTCCTTATTAGGCAAATATAATTCAGCACTGTGCATGTACTATAAATACATCTCCTACTATCTTGCCTTTCCTTCCTGCCTTCCTGTCTTTGACTGCACCTCAGGCTTTGGATGATTGGTGCCACAGCTGGCTTCATGTTATCCACCAGTGTCCACATATCCACAGTTGGAAAATAAAGACGGCAGACCTTCACAGTTTCTTCACAAGCTCTGCTTCTTCAAAGACTCCTATAAGGAAACACGTGCTTGTAGTCAGTGCAACAGCTATGAAGGACGTCATCGAAAAACTCGGTGAAGAACAGAGCCCTCCTGCAACCTCTTCAGTAATCAGAGATGAGAGTAGGCGGGAGAGGATGGAGTAAATTTAAAAAAAAAAAAGAGGAAAGCTTCGGAACTACACAAGAAGCGAGAAAATTTTGCCAGCCTTTGATTAGGCTCTTCAAACCGGTGTAAGGACCGTTTTTTGCCACTGACGCCAACACACTTACACACTCCTAAGCTGCACCTAAACACCCACATCAAATGAACAAAGAAATAAAGACACATGCGCGCGTGTGCACAGAGTTAGCAGGCAGGTGCACACACATACATACAACCAAAGAGCAAAAAAAAAAAAAAGGGAGGACACAAAAGAATAAATGAGTAATCTCCCTCTCATTTGTGACAAAACACCTCTCGGCGGCTGTGTGAGGGAGTTAAAGGTGACGCCTCAAAGAATGAAGCATCTCATCAGTGGTGAATCTGCTCATTTTCCCATTTCTATCGGCAGGAAAGACAAAACTGGCAAAAAACTAGTAATGTTCTCACATCTGCCCTCATCTTCTTCATTTTCCTCAGAGAGTTAACAGAAGCGAAAGAAAAGGAATCTTAACGGAGCACTCTGATTGTAATCTCACAAACCTGCTCAGTGGGGGCAGGGGAGGGGGACATGGGTGAAGATGGTATGCAGTGGGGAGTCTTAAAATTGGACAACGGGGGGGGGCAAACAGCAGAGAGGAGGTGACTCATTATGCTCCTTTCATCTTAGTCTTCAAAACCATTACTAATCATACTATCTTCGACATCATCATCAGATTCATCATATGCGCACAATCACTGCTATCATCGTCATCATCATTTCTTTTAGTATCAGTGTCATTAATCTTGTTATTGTCAACAACTCAGCCATTGTATTCATAATCATCACCCTAGTGCAATCATTGGGAATTATCACTATCATCTCTTCTAGCATCAGTGTAATCCAGCTTCATCATCAACAAAATCACCCCATGAAAAAAATCACTTTCAGAATGTTTTTAAAAAAAAATCCATTTCTGCTTTTCTCACTCTCTTCACCACTTCAATTACCGTCATTATGTGTTTTTTTTTTTTACCGTCATCATCATTGTGCCGCGATACTCATTTTCTTTATCATTTTGCCATTCTTGTCATCAACAATACCGCCATTGTTCACATTTGTTTTTGTCATACCGGTGCAACAACTACTAACATCAGCCTTTTTTATTATTACTGCTTCTAGCTACAACATAGCTACTTGTTGCATATCACTGACATCATGATGCCATGATAGTTATTGCAGTATTTATTGTGCAGTACATATACACAATATTCTTCCCATCAGCTTTTGCGCTTACACCACATTTGGTTACCAGTTTACCTGCTGAGCACCAAAGATTAAGAAGCTAGTTAGATTGACTTTTTAAAAACTTTTTATAGACATACCCCGATTGTACACCTGTTTAGCTGCATGTTAATGCAAATATTTAATCAGCCAACCACATTTCAGCAGCTTGGTGAATCAAGTCAAGCACTTCTTCAGCTGAAAATGCTCTGTAGATGCCAGAGGTCAGAAGAGAATGGCTATAGTTCTGTGAGCCAATAAGAAGGCAACAGTAACGCAATGATTTGCTGCAACCAAGGTATAAAATGATCTCTGAATGCACAGCCTGATGGACAAACACAGCTATAATCCACAAACAGAGCTGTGGTGGACCAAATGACCAAAGAACTGACACTGAAATAATATTTAGATCCAGTTTTGATGACGTTTTTGAACAGTAAATATCTCTCAGACAAATGGAGTAACTAAATGTGTGTGTGAGTGTGTAACATCGTCTAACCAAAGTTTTTCCATCATGTATGACACTTCACGACGTTGGCAACCTGTGGTCCCTATGCTAATGTCCTCTGCCAACCACGTGTCCTGCAGCCTGCTGTCAAAGCATGTAACAATTAGAATATGTTAAGATAGAAAAAATATCTCCTTCCCCACAATTTTATTTCTCTGTGGCAGAAATGTCATCATTTCACTTTAGGATCATTTTACGCTTTCTCTTATTAAAGGAGTGGCTTAGAATGATAATCCTTGTCTTAGAAATGATTTCTTTTTCTCAAAAAAGATAAAAATCCCCCCCAGAGCAAATGAAATCAGACCTTTCCTTTGCATTTTTCACAAAACAGTGCTCTCTTTCATATTTTCAATCCTGTCCTGACAGAGTCTGTGCTTGCTGGAAAATATCATCATCATCATCATCATTTCATCTGCTCATAGGAGTGTAATGATCTGTTTAGTATGTTAGCAGCATGGCACTGAATCAGTAATGCAATATGAAATGTTTACTTAACTTCCCCCCGCGTTTGATCGTTCATGCAGAGGAGCAGGTTGAAAGAATGAGTAAGGATATTACGCTGCAGAGCTGCTGCTTCTGTTGCTAGCTTCCACTAATGAGGTTTGTTGATGATAATGACTATGGCGGTGATGGTGATGATGATGTAAGTCCCCGAAACAACCTGGGGGAGATCCCGAGAGTTGTTGTTTTAATGAAGAGAATGAAATAGTTCGAGCCAGGAGATAGAGAAACTCAGAGATCCATGGGTCTTAAGGAGGAACAGAGAGGCCAACAGACAGAATGAAAGCATGAATAAAAGAGGACAAAATAGGAAGATACCAGCCCAGAATATGAAACATGCCAGACTGCACTCAATACATCGTGAACAATGGGCATTGTCATTCCTGCTCCATCCTTGTTTCTGCTTCCCTCTAATACTTTTCCTCAGGTCCCGGCTGGTTGTGCCGATTGTGTTACCCGAGCGGAAGAATAGCACTCTTTCAGTTCTGCCTGCCTGATACTCTGATGGGACCCCTTCTGTTCAGTGTTCATATAGACCAGTTGGAGACTGATAATAACACATATTCCACTGTCTGGCTATATGCCTCGGACTGGCCCTGAGAGACAAAAAAAAAGACAAAAAATGTGAAAGGGAAACAGAAAGATCTACTTGAAGGATTAGACCCAGAGCGCGGATATGAAGAAGGACAAAAAGTTGAGAGCATAACAAAGACGAGACCACTTCAGCTTTTTTACAAAGAAGAAGCCGGATGAAAGTTTCTGGAAGAGGACTGAGAATCAAAGCAACGGAAGGGAATGGAAATCAAAACAAAAGAGAAATTAAGCGAAAAAAAAGAGAGAAAGTGGTGGAAATCTGTGACGACGAGAAATATGGAGGGAAGGGAAGTAAGAGTCCGATAGTGTAGTTGGACGGAGCACGTGGTTGGATGGTCTCAGCAGGTGAGACGCTGGTATTACAGGAGAAACAATGGCCTTTAGCACGGTGCCTCACGCAATATTTACTATGCCCTCTGGCGCACAGAGCATTTAGGATGAGAAAACTGGCATTTAGAAAAGAAGAAGAGAAGATTTGTTCATTTTCTCTTTCCACTTGAGGTGAGACTAAACTGTAAAAGCTGACCCTGACAACTTTCACGCTGGTATTTGCCGAGAAGCAATTTTTTTTTTTAAAGCCATGCAATTTGGCAACCAAATTCATCCAAGAGAAAAAAACAACAACCTATCTTTTGGCGGGGTTATTTTCTCCATGTCCGACTGCACAATAGCATCATGAGACTGTTGGCTTGCATTCGTGTGTGTGTGTGTGTATGTCTGTGTGCATATAATATGTGCATGAGTTGGTGCAATAATAAAAAAAAAAAAAAAGTTCATCTTCATCCAAAAATATCCCTGGTAGATTTTCAAACAGCAGGAGTGGAAAGTCAAACAAAAGAAGGAGCGAGTGAATCATTTGCATGTAATCCATCAGACGAAGCAGGACAAAACTGTCTAATTCCCAGCCAACTATGGACACCCCACTACCTTTGTTTTATCCAGAACGGGGGCACTATAAACAAACTCCCCATTTTATACTATGCTAATGGGACATAATAAGGCAGAACCAACAGATGTTGCAGCACTCTTGTGATTTGGTCGCTACTTAATTGTGCTTGGTGCTGCAGAGGCTGCAAACTAATTCAGTCCATTGATTCTTATGTCTCTCCAAGGTGTCTGCATGTATCCCACCTTCTGGTTGAGAGAATGTGAACTTTTTCCTCTGCAGCAATGCTCCTTCTGACCTGCAAAATCAACCTCACCTCAGGTCTAATCCGGGGTAATTCTAATAAAGACTCTGAGGGCTGTATGCACTAATCTGATATGCCTCCAGACAGAGAGGAGAAGAGCAGGTGATGACGAAGGTGGTGATGATATTGATTATTCTGATATGATGAAGGTGATACTGAATGCATTAGTGATGATGAACATACGGATGAGGATGACAATGGAGGTGATAATGATAACGTCCGTCATCATTATCCAATCCAGGCTGGAAATTTGTCTTCAGCCTCAGCTCAGAAACTGTAAACAGATAAATTAAACCTCTACACCTGATAGATTAAAGATTCAGGAGAGGTACGCATCCATTCACTGTGCGGTTGTAATAGTTCATCTGGTGTTGTCATTGTCCCTGACAGCCAAAAGGACAAAGACCTTTAACAAAGGTTGTTTTGTGGGTGCATTTTCTACCACCAGGCTGAGGAATTGATCGCAAAACTCATGCAACTATTTTCAGAGCTTTTCTACATCTGAACGGTACTCGGTTATTGCAGCTGCGTGTTTATTTTTTTTCTCCAGGTTAATTTAAAATGCTGTTTGATGAATATCTGCTTTTTGAATTTGAAGTTTCCAAAGCAGATAGTATTACCAGAGTTTTGAGCATGTGGTTTCTTAACTTTAAAAAAAAAAAAAGCATTTAGTGTTTATTTACATACCTGAAATCAGTGTTGATTATGAAGGTGATGCTAATGAAGATGATGATGATAAGGATAATGAAAACAGCAGGGAACATAACAGCAGTGATTAAAGTTTTGATGAAGAAAATTAAGGCGGTGACAGTGAGGGTGATGGCTAAGATTATGGTCATGGTTAGTGTTTTCATTTGATGCTGATTATATTAATGTTAATGATGATGATGCCGATGATGGTCATGGTGAATATGGAGAACAGAATAAATATGGATTGAGCCATCAGGGCAAGACATTTCTGTCTCACAAATAGAGACCACAAAA